>JASAND010018213.1:0-25420 GCA_030248195.1 Trissonchulus latispiculum
GAAAACTGGTAACTTTAGCAATCAGTAAATTGTATGATGGAGATCTTGTGAAACATGCTATTATGAGAACTATTAAAAAACAAAAATTTGATGTTAAATATAAGTGCTCCGTGTCGGATATTTGTAGTAAAGTGTATGTTTAGCACAACTACTAAAAAACGCACGGATGAATGGGACCGCAGGGCAGAAACGACGTTCATAATATTCGAGAATTTTTCCAAAACTTTAAAAGCTGCAACTGTTACATCGGTACGCCACTGATGAAGCCCACCGAGTATCAGTATCAGTCTGGCAGAGCGGTCAGCAAATGTGCCACCTAATAGCGTGTGAATGTCCATGTCATAATATGGTTCACTTATAAGTTTGCATGACTCTGCGTCTTTCTGTTTTATACACGGGTAGGGATGGGTCTTAACCTTTGACTTGTTATGGTTTTACTTTTATTTTATATTTTAATTTATTTATTCAGGTTTTCATTGGTTGATTTCTTTACGGAGGTCATAGTTTTCGGTCAAAAATGGGAAAGTTTTCAAAAGTGGTCAAATTTGGTACCAAATGAAAGTATCTCTAAGCGAGCTGAGCAACTTTTGTCATAGAACTGCATGCTCAAAGTGGCTGTAGAGTGCTGTGGTGGGGTGGGGTGGGGACTTAGGCGATTTTCAGTCAAAAATGAAAGTTTTCAAAAGTGGTCAAATTTGGTACCAAATGAAAGCCCTAAGCGAGCTGAGCAACTTTTGTCATAGAACTGCATACTCAAAGTGGCTGTAGAGTGCTGTGGTGGGGTGGGGTGGGGACTTAGGAGGTGATTTTCGGTCAAAAATGAAAATTTTCAAAAGTGGTTAAATTTGGTACCAAATGAAAGCCCGAAGCGAGCTGAGCAACTTTTGCGGTGTCGGATTTATGCCTTTCTCAACCGGAATTTAAAGGATAGACATAGGTCCAACACACATATTATCCTGTTTTGTGCGGAGCATTTTTGTTACTTGTATATACAGTCTTATGTATTGTACGGAAAAATCGTGGGTTCACGGAAAGAAATCACAACCTCAAATTTTAGTTAGCAGCTTCAAAGCTTGAAAATGGGTGCTCCGGGTACCCGGAGCTCCGGAGCAGAAGCCCGGTCCGGAGCACCGAACGGAGCTCCGTCGGAACGGAGCTCCGGCGCACATCACTAGTCTTTACAAACTAACTGTGGATTGTTAAGTCCAGATAAAGCGAATCCTTGGGCAACACCAAAATTAAATGTAGGACAATGTATAAAAGGGGGGTCTGGGGGGCGAAACCCGCCAGAAACGGTGAATATGTGTAAACAAATGAATGCTCATTTGAAAAAGTTCCGACTATTTGGCAAAATTTATCCAAAATTTATGTGTAATGTTACACAGTCGCCAAAAATTTTTTTACTATTTTTCAGAAAAAAGTGTGTAATTACACGCGTTTTTGAGCAAAAAACACTGCGGCAGAAGTTGAACAATTTTTTCAATTTTCAATTCAATTTCAATTCAATTCAATCAAATTCAGCAATTCAAATGTTTAAAAAGATTAGTTAAGATGAGATGAGTTATTGAGTTGTATAATCGATCAGTAGAAAACCAAAACGGGAATTGGATGCTTTTCAGAATTTTTCACTTCCACGATTTATTCTAGAGCACTTTCAGAAGCTGCCAATTATCAGTCTTGCATTGCCCATTTATATATATATAGCCATGGGGTGAAAAAAACCCACCCCCTTTTTGGGGGGAAAAACCCACCCGCCTCCTGGGTCATGGGTTGGAGATATGAGCTCCAAAACATAGCAGCAGGAAGCGCGACTCTTTCTGACCTATGTATGCAAAGATCAAGTCATTTGGTTCACTCCTGCTTATTTTATGACATTTTGAAAATGACAACTACTTTTTGGTTAAACCATCCAAAAATTTACCAAAAGTTTGGACCGATGTAACTTTTGACTGGGTTGGACTAGAAAACTTTTGCAAATATCTGCAATGATGGCAACTCTTCCTCTTTGCACACAGCCAAAATTAGACCGATCCGCTGTACCGTTAGTCTGGCACATTGCCAAACGTGGCGGGGAAAAAACCCACTTTGGGGGGAAAACCCACCCAAATTTTTTTGAAAAATTTTTTAACAGCTCCACACGGAAACAATTAGAGACTATAGCACGGTACTATCGAGCACGCTGCGTCATCCTATGCGGTCAGATTCGGACAGTTTTGCTTACCTGGCTAGCTAGGGGCTAAAAACCTTAAAAGTGCCATTTCGCAGCTGGAGGACCCAATACAGGTACAATTGTGGATTTTAACAGCCAGTTCTACGTAAAAACCATTCTCTACGCGATAGAATAATAAGTTTTATCAAATTACATCATTTTTCAAAAATTGCCCTATGTTTATGTGTTAAACTTTATGAAACCTGGCCAGTTGATGCAGCATTTTCAACGGCACATGAGATCTCAAAAAAAGCTACTTAGATCGGGTTTTTTGGTTCATACTAACTAAAAAAGGGTTGAATTTTACACTGGAAGTGTCAGAATTGCGATAGAACAATTTTTAAGACCTGTGAGGGGGTGGGTTTATTTTCCCCCCATTTGGGTTTTTTCCCCCATTGGGTTTTCCCCCGCTACTTTTTGCATTATACCGCTCTAACACTTTAGAGAAGTGCAAATAGGCTTAAAAGAAAGTTCTAAGTAAGCCAAGTACGATGGTATATAAAGTTCTCAGATAACCCTTATAATAAAAAAGTTCCAGCCAAAATCCGAAAATGTGGGGTTTTTCCCCCCATGGCTATGCACACGTTATGAAAGCAAAATAAAATTTGTAAATGCCCGTATATATGTAAGCCGGTATACAGTCATAAAATAAACTGAAGGCGTTGAGTGCAATTATATATATACTGACAAAACAGGAAAGGAAACAAAATAGAAGACACTTGAAGAGACAGAAGTTCTGTCACAGAAGACAAAAGCAGCACAGAAGTATAAGTGCGCCGCAGGCGAAATTTTTTAAAAATTTGTGAAATTTATTAAAATTATGCTTAATTTTCACTCAAAAGATTCATTTAAACAGCTGAAAAAATTTCTAGGGGGGGGCCCGGAATGTCAAAGGAGGGGGCCCAAATCGCAAAAGGGGGGAACCCGGAAAGTGGGAGGAGCTGGGCTTATTCTAGGGATTTTTCTTGGGGGGCCCCCAAAAGTCCGGGGGGCAAGGAATTTGGGGGGGGGGCGAAAATTTTTCGACAAATATGCTAAAACTAGCGCTATTTTCATAGTAGTATATACCCTCTAAAGAATTTAAGAAGCACAACTTTTTTTGCGCCGCAGCTGCGCCACAGCGCCGCAGTGGCGCCGCAAACTTGGCTCAGCGAAAAGTGACCATTTTTGTGGTCGTCGCCCAGGTCGAGCATTACGAGCTGGAGCTGATTTCTTTTTATATTCAGAAATTACATATATTGAACTAACTAACGGTTCAGGTTGCGTTTCTCTATCACTTCCCTAGCGACCACAGTGGCCCGTCAAAGATGGCGAAAATTCGAAAAATGAAAAATCGAAATTTCTCGCTATCTATTTAACTTTGAAAGCTCAAATCTTCCGTACAATGGTTTTCTGGCACGGAGAATCGATTCCCGCAGACAGTTTTACCGTCAGACCCACCCTTCTTGCTGGGCTGGTTCCACTTTGCCGTCGGGAGGATCAAGTCGGAAACCGCTTCCTGGAGGTCCATAGTAGGCTTTAACTGGCCTCTCAAAACTTTGTCTATAGGGGTTTCTGGTGCGCCCAGCTCATTCCCGGTGTCCTTTTTGCCGTAGCACTCGTCCAGCTTGCTGTGCTGGTTCCACTTTGCCGTCTGGAGGGTCATGTCGGAAACCGCTTCCTGGAGGCATGGTTTTTTTTGCGTCAGGGGCTGCGTCATGACGCAAATTATTTTCGTGTGACGCAAATGAAAATTGCCCTGACGCAAGCCTGACGCAGCTAGATTTTCAACTAGGGGAAAAATTGTGCAAGTGTTGCTTGAAAAATTGTGTTTCAAACGTGATATTTCTAAAAATTTTCTACTGGGGGCTGCGCCCCCAGACCCCCGCATGTCTGACTTCTTTCTTATTGCTGACTGCTAAGATAACCGATACGTATATACTAATTTTATAAATTCATAGATTAAAGGCACATGTAGAGCGGCAGCAGCTTGCAAGTCTTGCAGAGCACTTAGAAAGCAAATATATAATATATATATTCGATATTTACGTCAAGAAAATGAAGTAAACGGTGGCCAGAAGGCGGATCCACGAAGGATACAAGGCATTAATTACCGGGCCCATTGGCTCTCTCCTGTTCGGACTCAGGCTACGGTCTTAGTGACTGCAGGCAGGCGTTTTTCATTATATATATTCGATATTGAAGAACCGGCCCATACTTAATACCTTAACAGTCATGGTTTTTTGTGTTGTTTACTGCGTTTTCGCACACTTTTTCTTAGAAAAACACACCGAAATTTTGAGTTTCAAAAATAAAATTTTTCTATTTCTTTAAAAGTTTTGAACTACGGAAGGCTGTTTGCTGAAAAAATTTTGCGCCTTCAGCGCACTTGTCTTTTCCTTAATTCTTACACAGCTTCGACGTCTACCTTTACTTTATAGTTTATAGTTTATAGTATATATATATATATATATATCAAAAATGTGCACTTTGCAAATGAAAAACCTGTTTACTGAATTGAAAGATTTAACTGTTTTCATTGTGGCTTTATACCGTTTTTAAAAAATTCTTCAGCTTCTGCGGGCAGAGCCGCCCAGACCCGTTGCTATAGTGAACGCTATAGTGAAAACAGTCGTAAACACATTTAAAACGCGAAAAATCAATTTTTAGAAAAAACACACATTTTCTTAGAAAACACACTTTTTCTCAGAAAAACACAGAAAAGAGAAGGTCCGAATTTGAAAAAACCCTGTCAACAATTGATCGCGAAAATGCTCTAAATTAATTCCTGGGAGAGTCTTAATTGCAAAAATTCCTCAACTTCTGGGGGGCTCCCCCGCGTTAGTTCGTTCTCTAAATCTTATTACGGCGCGCATGGAAGTCTGTTTTCATGATGCAAAATTTGACCAACAGTGTGAAAGATGTGTTTAATACTGTGTATTCATTCATATGTAACTTCAATATATATATATTGTTTAAAATTTAAAAATATTGTTTAAAATATTTATTAATTTCTTTTAAAATAAATTCAATTTTTGACGCAATGCCCCAATTCCTGACGCAATAAAATTTTTCCTGACGCAGCACTGACGCAAATCGTGAAACGAAAAAAAACCCTGCCTGGAGGTCCATACTAGGCTCTACTTGGCCTTTCAAAACTTTGTCCATAGGGGTTTTCTGGTGCGCCCAGCTCATTCCCGGTATCCGTTTTGCCGTTCGACGCACCTATTTTGCTGGGCTGGTTCCACTTTGCCGTCGGGAGGGTCAGTCGGGTGGAGGGGGTCAAGTGGTCGAAATTAAAATTTTTCAAAAGTGGTCAAATTTGGTATCAAACGAAAGCTCTAAGTGAGCGGAGCAACTTTTGTCATAGAACTGCGTACCCAAAGTGGCTGTAGAGTGCTGTGGTGGTGGGTTGTGGACTTAGGCTATTTTGGGTCAAAAATAAAATTTTTCAAAAGTGGTCAAGTTTGGTATAAAATGAAAGGCCGAAATGAGATGAGCAACTTTTGTCATAGAACTGCGTACCCAAAGTGGCTGTAGAGTGCTGTGGTGGGGTGGGGTGGGGAGTTAGGCTGTTTTGGGTCAAAAATAAAGTTTTTCAAAAGTGGTCAAATTTGGTATAAAATGAAAGGCCGAAATGAGATGAGCAACTTTTGTCATAGAACTGCGTACCCAAAGTGGCTGTGGTGGGGTGGGGTGGGGAGTTAGGCTATTTTGGGTCAAAAATAAAATTTTTTAAAAGTGGTCAAATTTGGTATAAAATGAAAGGCCGAAATGAGATGAGCAACTTTTGTTATAGAACTGCGTACCCAAAATGGCAGTAGAGTGCTGGGGTGGGGACTTAGGCGATCTTATATATATAAGTCAGAGGGGGGAAAACATGACGGTAAAGAAGGGGAAAAAACATGGTCGCCTACTCCCCAACCATAGCAGTTGCAGCTGCCTAGTATAGCCCATTAGAAAGAGCAAGTCTAGAAGTATACCCTACAGTACCAGATTGATTTCTAAATTTGATTCTGTAAGTACAGTACTTGACCAAAATTGACCTCCCAAAATTGGCCAAAATGCTGAGGATTTTCGAAAGTTTGCAAGTCTATATCTAACCAACTATCAAACTTTGGCTACTATAAATTGGCATGCGGGCATAATTTGACTTGCTCTATCACATGGCAATAGTAGTTTTCCCCTGCGTACACCCAGTAAAAAAATTAGACCATGTTTTTTCCCCACATTGGGTCCACTAGAGCGGGGAAAAACATGGTGACCAAATTTTAAAATTTTTGCGTATGCTTCAGGAAGGCGTAACTAATGCTTCTATAGGAAAGAGAATGCTTTAAAACCACTAAAAACCTCAAAATATGCCAACTTTGAGCATTTTTGAAGCTTCTAGCTCGAAAATTTGATTTGCAGCATCAACATGCCAGGTTTCATAAGTTTCTATGGTAAAAATGACAATTTTGAAAAAACTTAAAAAATATGTATATATATATTGCAATTTTTAACACTACTAACTTGTTTCTAGTGATATTCTGCATATTATGGCCAGTTCCCAGCAGGTTTCATGCCCAAACAGGTTAGGTACGGCGGATTTAGCATTTTGACCAAAAAATCGGGTTTTAAGCTTGCTGTGAGGTTAGAAGGGTGCCTAGATAGTTTTGCACGCTAAAAACAGCTGAAACAATGCTTTTAAACCATTCTAAATGGTTGGTTGGTAGAAATCCGTGCCATGTTTTTTCCCCGCACCGTGTTTTTCCCCGATTTGCGGGTAAAAAACATGTACAAATCCTGTTACTGCCAAAGCTGAGTGAGGTATAAGAGAAGTTTGAATATACGTTTGTATAGGTATTTGCCCACGGTACATAACGGTATACTCAAAGCGATCCAAATCCAAGCGAAGAAAAAGTTGGAGGCTTGCTTCCCTATTCATGTTTTTCTTCCCTCCCCCTGACTATATAGGTCAAAAATGGAATTTTTTAAAAGTGGTCAAAGTTGTGTCAAATGATAGTCCTAAGCGAACGGAACAAGTTGTCATGGAGCCACCCACTCAAACTTGCTGTGTCAAATAACGTCACGTGCCTATGAAACTGTCTTTACTTCTTTAACCGGAATTTAAAGGATATATAGACACAGCCAACACACACATATTATCCTCTTTTATGCGGAGCATTTTTGTTACTTGTTCTGACATATACTATAAAAGTTGATTTCTATACTTACTAGACTAGACTTACTAGAATAAGCCCAGGGGGGCGGCGCCCCCCACCCACACTTAAGAAAACCCAGGGCAAGCCGGTCGCCCCTCCCCCTTATCTACGTCAATGTGTATATATATTGCTTAGATTCTTCACTTTGCTATCTGTGTTTATACGTTACTTTGAAATTTTCTAAATTTATCGTTCATTCTCATCCAAATGCCTTCAACTTCCGTAAAGCATCGTGATTTCGTGGCAGAGCCAATGGGTGAAAAAGAAGTAACATGTCTTGCTGGAATAGGCGACACCTATGGGAAAAAACTAAAGGATCAAGGCTTCGATAAGGTTTATATTTTTGTATTTTTATTGTGTATTGTTTATTATTTTCTTTATATATATTTTTACTGTACAGGGCTTATTCTAGTGGGGGGTGGGGGCCCCCATAAACACCCTCCCCCAAACAATCGCCCCCTCCCAAAAAGTGTGTGCCCCTTTTGGTTACCAACTTTTGCCCTGAAAAAACGCTCAGAAGGCCAAATTTTCAAAAATTTTCCCGCTTCGCCGGAGATTTTTAGTCGATTTTTGAATATTTAAGCGCTGTTTTTGCACTAAAAACGAACTTTTTGGCGATTATATACTATAAAAATACCGCTGTTTTTAGCATGTTTTAGCATGTTTTTAGAAAAATTTAGAACCCCCTCCCCAAGAATGACTCGCCCCCCGAGGTTTCCTCCCAAAGAGCCCCCCCAAGAAAAATTGCCTAGAATAAGCCCAGCTGTATTCATTAGAACGAGAAAATGTTAAGCTCCATTCTTATATAAAACTGGCTTGTTAGCTCCAAGGAATGAATGAGTAATACATGTAATAATGTAAGTGTTCAACGTTGATCTCTCCAAATGGAATCACCACCTTAAACGATAAAGCGGGCCTTGTTTTGTAATTCTGGTCTAAAAAATACGCACTTAGAGCTTCTAATAGCTCATATATGTATATATATATATATATATATATATATATATATATATATATAAATTAAGGATGAAAATTTGCTTCATGTTTTCTTCATTCTTTATGTTTCATATATATATATATATATATATATATTATGTTTACAAGACAAAATTTTAAAAAAACTTATATAATGAAATTGAAATTTAACGCCATCTGCGCGTCGGCCATCATTTTCGCCACGAAAACATCGGTGGCCTTTGGTTAGCTGTTGCATCTGATGTGATTTCTTTCCACTGAGCTCGATCAGCTGCCAATGTTTTAATGGTGTCGTTCCAGTTGAATCGGCCAAGAGAATACAGGCTCATTGGCCCTCTGAGATCTTCATGAACATTCCTTTCCCAGGTTTGCCGCTGTCGTCCTGGCCTGGCACGCCATGTAGGATGGGCGGTCGAGAAGAAGCACCGGTAAGGGAGACGTCTGCGGTCCATTCGGGCAACATGTCCAAGCCATCGCAGCCTATATTTCCTCAGACGTGCTTCCAATGGAGGTCTATTCCCGGCACGAGATCTGAGTTCAAAATTAGTGACACGGTCAGCCAGCCTTAGTCCAAGAACAAGAATACGACGCAAGCATCCATTTTCGAAAACTTCAAGTTTCTGGATATCGGAGCTGCGTAAGGGTGTTGTTTCCAGCCCATAAAGCAGTACAGACATGACCATGCTATCAAAAAGGTGGAGCTTGGTACGAACGGATATTTCCCGTCGGCGACACAGAGAGTTATACAGGGTGTTGAAAATACTGAGTGCTCTCCCAACTCTACAGGCTATTTCTGCCGTGGGTTCACCGTTTGGAGAGATCTGGCAGCCGAGGTACTGGAAGGCATCCACTTTATCAATAATATCATGCCCAATTGAGAGTTCTTGTTGGTGCGCGGCAGAGGAAATGTACTTACATTTACCCGCGTTTAGCTTAAGGCCAATCGGATCGCTATGCTGTATCACTCGGTCTATAAGTTGCTGCATGACAGGTTCGTTCGACGCCAAAATTGCTATGTCGTCACTCGTCAGCATATTCCAAGTCGGCCAATATGTCATTTTCACTGATCACAACACCATCTTCAGGCTGCACACTTTTGGACATGGCTTTGCCAACGGCGCGTAAAAATAGCAGAGGAGACAGCACATCTCTCTGCCTAACGCCAGTCGTGACAGCAAATGGGTCGCTTTCGTCGCCATAAACGCGAACCCTTGTAGTAGAGTTGTTGTACATGTTTCTGATCAGATTGATATACAAAGATGGAATACCACAGACCTGGCATTTTTTAGTGGGGGGGCCCACTTTTCGGTTCCCCCTCCACTTTTCGGAGCCCCCCTCTTTTCGGCAAGCCCCCACCCACTTTTTTGGGGTCGCCCAAAAGTGAGCTGGCGTGTCGAGTTCAGCATCTGCTGTCGCCGGGTTAGGACGGTTCAGCAGTTGAGAGTTAGCTCGCCCACTGTTTTACTCGTTCAGATTTCGATCGAATTGGTTGGCCTGCATCGTCCAGAATGCTTTCGATGACTGCTGGCCGTCGACCAGTTGCATCTCTTAGCAAAGAGAACAGTTTTCTGATGTTACCAGTGGCCGCTGCTCTTTCTTGTTCTCAGCTGTCGTTCTCCACAAGCGTTCCTTATCGGCTTTCAGAGAGGCTCGTACTTGCTTCGTCAGCTCCTTCCGTCGATGCGGGTTAGCGGCCGTGCGTTTTTGTTCTGAGTTCGGGATGGTAGTTTCGCTTAAAGAGGTTGTTCTAGGCAGGGGCGCACTCAGGATTTTGAAAAGGGAGGGGTCGAACCTTAAAATTTTCCTATTTTTTAGTTTTATGCATTGAAAATAGCTCAGTTTTTGCTTTCTCCTCAAAAATCCCGGGGGTAAATCGTACAGAAAGGGAGGGTTCGGAACCCCCAAAACCCCTCCCCTGGGTGCGCCCATGGTTCTAGGTTTCGGGCCTCTGAAGCCAATAACCACCTCCGCAGTTTCCTTCAGAGCACCTTCTATCCCTTCCCAAGCTTCATCTGGATCGTCTGAGCCAGCCAGTGCACTAAACCTGTTGGCCAATTCGACTGAGAATCGATTTGATACGGCGACATCCATGAGGAAGTCGATATTCAGTTTCTTCTGGCAACTGAAGCGTTGGTGTGAGGCTCTTAGACGAAGCTTGACTCGAGCCAGCACCAGCTCATGATCGCTGGGCAGGCTGGTTCCGCGGTGGACTCGCACATTTTGGACAGAGGATGACCATCGTTGGCGCACAAGAATATGGTCAATCATCTTGGCTGAGTTTCTAGCATTGCTATACCATGTGAGTCTATGGCACGGCTTGTGCTGGAAAAACGTGTTCATGAGTTTCAGTTGGTAATTAGCAGCGAAGCTGGCTAGTCGCAGTCCGTTATCGTTCATCACTCCACGCCGAAGCATCCGATGGTCCGTTCCCATCCTGATCTGTCAGTGCCGACCTCTGCGTTGAAGTCACCGAGGACAAGCATCACATCAGATTTAGGACAGTCTTGCTACTCAGACAAAGGTAGAAATTGTTCTTCTCCTGGAAGTTGGCCACTTCGGTTGGAGCATAGCAGGCGACTACAGATATATACATTCTGAAATTGTCCACGGAATCGGGCAATCATTATCCTTTCGCTGATCGATTCCACGCTAAGAAGCGCCTTGCTGGCCTTGTTCGATATCACTGTTGCTACACCTTCAGTTCTGTTGATGTCGTGCCCGCTGTGATGGATTGTGTAGGTTTCGCTGTCGGTGCTCAGCTGTATCGAACCAACGTTTGGAATTCTTGCTTCCGTTATGCAGGCATGTCGACTCGGAGCGTCTCTAGATCACGCACGAGCAGGTTCTGGTGGTCTAGAGAGGAGATGGTGTTCACGTTCCAGGTAGCTATTCTCAGTTCACAGTCGGTTGACAGCACGTTTGGTTCTTCAGTGTCCATAAGGTTGATCAGTCGTCTAGTCAGTATTTGATCTTGTTGTTGTTGTTGTTTGGTAGGCGGTCGTTGTTGGTTTCCCATAAACGGCGGACTATATGTCAGTCCGCTCCCCCGGAGGTAGGCCAGGACTGCCTCCGGATACCGTCTAAGGCAGGACAGGTCAGGGGACATGCCTAGGTGCCGGATTCGGTGAACGGCGTGGGTGGGGCAATTGAGGAGCACATGAGACAGGCTCCCAGACTCCTCTCTGCAGTCAGGGCATATCGGGGACGGCCATTGCTCAGGGTCAATCACATGGCGGAATTCAGACAGTAACATTGATTTTCCAGTTCGTAGCTGACTTAGGATCACCCTGTCCCTTCTGGGGAGACCTGATTCAAGATGAGGTGGAGTGGGGCCATCTTGGCGGAAGATTTCTTTTGTCCGTTGGTGGGTGCAACTATATAGTTGGCCAGGAGTTTCTGACGAATCTCCTGATGATTGATTTTGCGGAGGCATATTCGATTGGTACAGCCTCCTGTTGCATTGATGAGCCTTGCGCCGCCAGTTGATCAGCTGTTTCATTCGCGGCTATATTGGAGTGACCGGGGATCCACTGTATCGTACAACGCTGCTCTTCGAGATGCCATAATTTCTCCCATATATTGGCTAAAATCGGACTGATAGTGGAGCCGATTCCTGATTTTAGCAGACGGACGACAGACTGTGAATCCGTGAATATGACAATTCTGTCATGTGGTCTGAGATGTCCTTTATTTCTGGCCACCCAATTCAGACCTTTACTAATCGCCAGGAGTTCCGCTTTGAAGCTGTTGCAGGCAGCCCCTGCAGGGACAGAAATGGAAATTGGTTCTTGTAGTCGTTGCCACTCCACAAGAATGCCACTTCCTCCGTTGGAGGTGCCTCCGACGGCTGCCCCGTCGGTCCAAATTTTTACTTCTGAGTTGGAGTGCTGGTTCAGAACTGGCATGGCAGCACGTTTGCGCTGCTCAGGTGGATCACTTCGTTTGGTGGGCGTTGGCAGGTCGCTATTTATTTCGGTTGGTAGCAGTCTATCACTAGGTTGGATCTTGTGAACCGGAAGTAGCGGTTCCCTAGGTAGATGCTCGAGTCCAGCAGATTCAGCTGTGACTTTCCCATTTCCACCCACGATTTCTGAGTGACCAGGTTTCTTCGATGTCCCTGTCTAGGGAGACACAGCAGTGCCCTTGGATTATCGTTGGGTAGACGTAGTGATCGTTCCCTTGCTATAGCAGCCAGTTCTTTTGATCTGTGGATTACCGGAACGAGGTTGGCTTCCAGGTGGAGTGCTTCTGTAGGAGCGGCCTTGACGCATCCAGTCATAATCCTTGCAGCTTGATTTTGGATCTTTTCTACAGATTGCTGGTGAGTTGGGGCAGCTCCAGGAATCCAGGCGGCAGCACAATATTCCATAGCGGACCGGATATATAAACGTTAAGTACACCAGTCGTAGATCTTCCTTGGAGCTTCCCCAGTTATTCCCAGAAAGCCGGGACAGCGCCTTCAGTCTTGGCCATAATTTCGACTTCAGCTTCTGGACGTGTGGACCGAAATTCAGCAAACGGTCGAAGGTTACCCCAAGGAATGCTGGAGTCTTATTTAGGGGCAGATTCATTCCGTTGAGGGTGAGTTGCAGGTTCCGACTGGCTTCCTTGTTATGCGTGGTAAAGAATCGTACTCCGATTCGACCGCGTTGATGCTCATCTTACAGCGGGCAGCCCATCTTGAGATGAAGTCAAGAGCCTGCTGCAGTGTAGTAGCCCGCGTTGACCAGATCGTTGTTTTGGGTTTTTTAAGCATGATTACTTGGACTTAACTACGTACCTGAGTCGATGAAACCAACTATATATATACTACATGCTTGTTCTCAAAGCATGTAAAACATGTATATAGAAACACAGAAATTTTACAAAAATTTTCGACATTGGTGCCGCCTCCCCCCCTGTCAGAAAAGCCTGGGTGCGCCACTGATATACGTGTATATATATATATATATATATATATATATATATATATATAATTGTAAGTGCTTAGTACTTAGTCCAGGCCGGATCCAGGGGGGCCGAGGGCGCGGCCGCTCCCGTCGCGATTCGAAGGTAGGAAAATTGAGGAGAAAAATAGGAAAAGAACAAAAAACAAAAAATTTCGCGCGAATTTTCTGCTTTTTAACGTCATAATACTTATTGCATTTCTGAAAAAAACTTGAAGTGCATCCGATTTTTCGGTGAAAATTACTATTTTAGCCTAGAAATGTGTAGTTTTTAAAAACTTTTCTCAGTTCTTCGAAATAATAGGTTTTCTCAGTTTTTGGAAACAACAACAACAACAGGATAAAAAAATAAAAAAATTTCTTCAACTTTTGGGGGCTGACCCCCGCGGAGATAATTTAACCGCCTCTCCCGTCACCAAATCCTGGATTCGCCAGTGACTTAGTCCGTCTGAGCTTTTATATACTAGACGGAAAAGTGGGAGACTTCTTGGGCTTTTTGGCATATTTTACATGCAGAAACTGAAAATGTGTTTGATTTATGAGAAGAGTGTGCACAACTACATTAGATCGAATAAAGGAGTTCCTTCTGTACAAAGTTCACTGACATGTTTGTTTGAATTTATGTGATTTGTTTTAGGCGTACGTTGTACTTGGCCAATTCCTCCTGTTAAAGATGAGCAAAGAGCTTTTCATGGATTGGTTGAAAGAAAATGTTGGAATGAATTCTCATCATTCTGAGAGTTGCTATGACTGTTTAAAGGAATGGTGTGAACAGCATCTATAAATTTGAAATTCGTTTTAATCGTTTTCTTTGTGTTACGCTTCTACGTACATTACAATATGTGTATATAATATTTTTGAGTACGGCAACTCTTTAGATATTGGATCTATAGAACCCATTCAAAAATTTTAGTCTAATAATCCAATTTCTGAGTAGTTCAGATGAACGTCGTTGTTGTAGAGCATTGATGTTAGTGAACATGCTTGAAAAAGCTATTTGCATCAACATGTTACAGGTTCGGCTTTGTTTAAAACTTTGTAGGCATGTACGTATAATATGAACCGCTACCCATGTATATAAAGTGAATGCTAATTAAAGGTCAAGATAAGAGAGTCGTACTCTGCCCAGGGGCCATTTCATACGAGTTTGCATGTTGCGGATTCCGTCTGTTTAAATTCATTCACATTCCGAGTAAAGTCGTTTGATTTTTGAATTTCGTTCTGGATCGACTTTTACAGGTGCTTAAAAATGGAACAATCACCGTTTTTGTCTTGGAAATCGTTTTTAAATCGACTTTTGATCGAAAATCAACGCTCACCGGACTTCAGATACATTCTGCAGAAAATTCCAAAAGCTTTTTGCGTCTTCGGTGCGTATTTCTATATACGTAGACACCTTTCAGTCTTATGCAAGTTAGATTACCTAAAGAAGGCCTAACCAAGAAATCTTTAAAAAATTCCAAAACTATCCTGAAAAAGGACATAAATACACTAGTTTTGTGCACCGGTCCTGTCTAGACCGGCCAGCCGAGAACAGCCCGGTCGGTAACTGTTTCTGCGGCTTATCGCCTTGGGGGGGGTCGCCAATTTTCGACCATCTCCGATTCATATTCACATATTTTGTACTCCCCATGGGTCCGCAAAACAAGACAGTTGCGTTTGTTGCAAAACTTTCCCTATCATTCAGAATATTCCTCCAAAGGTGACCTCGACAAAAGTTAGGAAAATTTCGCGGTAATCAAAAGTTTGAGCGCTGTGTAAGAGCAAATGAGCTATAACTTGGCAAAATGTTAATCTGGACTAGGTAGCGTGTTAATATCTATATGAGGAGTTTTTGCGTTAGCTCAGCGAATTTCTAGAAATTTTCAAAGTCGGGTGAAGACGGTTTTTGCACAAATTTGACTTACAAAAACGTCACCAAAGAAATGTTTCGTCGTGGCCTGAACTAACCGTTTACTGCACAGATTTCGCCTATAGATATTAACACAGTACACAAATAGAGGTTCAATTTGCATACGCTAAATCCATGCTGCTTCTTGTGAGTAGTTCACAGTTTTTGTTACCGCCTTGGCGTTTTGCCTCAAAATACGTCATTTTCTCATTTTTTGCATATAATGGTCCATAAGTCGGGTGAAAGCTGAGCTATTCCAACCAAATTCGGTATGCCAGTTTGCACATATGAAAGGAAGATGTGTGCTAAATTTCACTGCAATAGCTGGGTTTAACTGAGGACGCATGCCTCAGTGCGATGACGGAGGCATATAGACAAAAAATGGCAAATTTTCAAATTTTTCAAATATAGCCAAATTTTATATCAAATTGAAGCTCTCGATGTCCTTAACATTTTATCTTCTTGCACCAAGTCTGTACAAAGCAGTATGAGAAAGTTAAAGCGCATTAAAGTTTGAAGTAAATAACAGTCGGAAGGAGCTTCATGAAATCGTTCAAACGTCGTTTCTCGCTCGTTGCTTCGCATATCATTGTCATTTGCACAGCAATAAATAGCCCAAGAAAGAGGCTTCAATTTGATGCATTGGTCATACCGTAGTCTTTTGTCATCCAATGTGTACACGTCTTCGAAGCCCTTAGCGAGGCATAGTGACGGAAACACTAAATTGTAGGGATTTGAACTGTAATATCTGTAATATATAATATGTATGTTATCAGGATTTACCCTGTACTCTAAAATCTAAAAATTTGTCTTGTTTTTGGACACATTTGGGGGTATATTATACCCAAAAATGAGCGAAATCGGTGACTGTAAAATTTGGTACCCGGCGACCCCCCTCCCCCCTTAAACATGCTACATGCCTTGAACATGCTTGCCTTGATAACTATCAAATGTCTTATATTTTAACTTGTATTTGGGATAGCCGGCCAGGGCAAGGATATTGAAACTCTTTTACATATTCGTTACACTTTGTTACAATTTTTACACTGTTTAAAAGAGGTGTGAAATTTAATTATATTCTTTTTACACGTGAATTAATAACCTAAGCATTGTAACAACGTTGGGACATAATATTTTGATCCAATTTATACAAAAAATTTGAATTATAAGCGTTTTATAAAAATCTCATTTGGAACTGGAACCGCAACCGGTGCTCTGGAACCGGTTTCAAAAATCGGAACCGGTCCGAGCATTAATGCATGCAATGAATCCTGGAAATAATATTCGGATTCACCCGAGTAAAAATCGCATAATTGCTTTCTTTTTGTGTAAATCTCAATCAAACCAATTGCCCACATCGCCGGCCTTGTACAAGTTTAATAAATGACCTGTTGTGCTGTAGCAGTGCACACACCGCCATTCCATTAGCCACAAAAAGATAAACCTTAAGGCGGTGGTTACACTTGACAGTCTTGTGACAACGCGTTGAAACAACCGCCGTTGCAACAGAATTGTCACAACGTTGTTCGTGTACCAGTAACACAACGGTGTGACAACTGGTGACGACGCGTTGGGACCATGCCCGATTTCGTCGTGGCAACGCAACAGTAAACATAGCGTTGGCTCAACAGCAGTGTGTGCGTTATCACAATCTGTTGTTACGTGTTGCCATACTTGACAACCATGGAAGACAACTGCCGTTGTTACAACGCGCTGTCACAAGATTACCAAGTGTAACCACTGCTTAACTGAGCAAAGGATTGTCAGTCTAGGTTTTATAGATCAAATCAAGAGTTAATAATAGGAAGAGTACGACACCGTACTCTTCCTTAGTGTAAATGGCCTGTCAGATGCTCGAGTCGGCACATTAAGGCAGAAATCTTGTGGGGGTCACGGTTTACACAGTTATATAACCATGTGTTTATATGCGTTTGAACTAAAACGTATCTGATTGGCTAATCGCTAGTGATGTTTCAGTCACTGAAACTGAAACTATTTTGAGAAGAGACCTGAAACTGAAACTGAAACATTTTTAGACAGCGGCCATTGGCCGTTGGCCGGCCAACGGCCAATTGGCCGGCCAACTTCAAACTCCGGCCAAGCCAAGCCAAGCCAATCATGGAAATTTTCGGCCAATCCCAACACTAGTTTTGCTTTGCTTTACTGGGAGTCAACAAAACGCCAATCATGAAATTGAATAGACTTTTTTATGCCAAATTTACCAAAATATTGTACTTTTCAAAATTTAGAAACGGTGATTTCAGGCATTGTAAGGCAAAATGATCCCACAAAATCCCACTGTTCCCACATGGGATGACTTTTCAATCCCATCCCGTCCCATCCCATGGGATCCCATCCCAGATGCCAACACTGAAACTGACGGCCGTTTGCACCAAATGTGGTTAACCATTTGCTAACCATAACCATATGGTTAGCAGTAACTTTCTTGCACCAAATGTGGTTAGCAAATGGTTAGTCAACCATGTGGTTAGCAAATGGTTAGCAGTAGCTAGAGGCGGGACTTCTCTGAACCAATCAGACTATGCCGCTGCACTCGTTTGTCCAATGAATTACATTGAAATTTTAAAAAGCTTCACTCACGATTAAACACATTTCAATGTCGTGTATCTATCTATATAATTCCGATCTTGTGCCTTCTGTCTATATGAAAACGAACTTTTATAATTTACAAAGTATATAGGTACAAAAGCCGTGAGACAAACTTTCACTATGCAATTGGTAAAAGATAAAGCGATAAAGGTCATATAAAAGCAGCGACATCTTGTGATCAACTGCACCAAAATTATAATTCGAATACAACTACTTTTCAAGAGCACTACCGATTTGAGCAATAGAAGATAGTTTTAACTTTTCTTCTAACTTAAATATGAATCACGCAAAAACATTGAATCACTTCAACATGTTACATATACTCCAACATGAATATACATTCCATTAATTCTTTCTTAGTTGTACGGTTTGGTCTGTAAGTTTCTTGCCAGAACCTGAAAATACACTGCAAGTTCGTGGTTAACCCTGCTCGAGAGCAGGGTTAGCCAACCACATGTTAACCACTTGCTTAGCATTTGGTTAGCAAGTGGTTAAGTTAACCACATTTGGTGCAAAATAGTTTGTGGTTAACTTCTAGTTAACCAAGTGGTTAGCAGCAAACCCGCTAACCGTTTGCTAACCACATTTGGTGCAAACCAGTGTGAGTCATTATTTCTGACCCATGGCCCACTTCACCCAAAAGCAAATTTGGCCCAGACCCAAGGCGTCACCTTCACCTATGAAATTTGAAAATTCCGTGACCCAGACCCAGCTGGCCCAAGAATTGTCGTGACCCAGACCCAGCTGGCCCAAGAATTGTCGTGACCCAGACCCAAATGACCCAATAAAATAACTCGACCTTAACTGACTTTACCACTGGTTTGCACCAAATGTGGTTAGCAAATGGTTAGCGGATTTGCTGCTAACCACTTGGTTAAGTTAAGTTGAGAAGTTAACCACAAACTGTTTTGCACCAAATGTGGTTAACTTAACCACTTGCTAACCAAATGCTAAGCAAGTGGTTAACATGTGGTTGGCTAACCCTGCTCTTGAGCAGGGTTAACCACGAACTTGCAGTGAATTTCCACGTTCTGGCAAGAAACTTACACACCAAACCGTAGAACTAAGAAAGAATAAATGGACTGTTGAAATAAATAAATGTAAAATAAATTCATGTTGGAGTATATATAACATGTTGAAGTGATCCAATATTTTAAGAAAAGTTAAAAAGGTCTTCGATTGCTCAAATCGGCAATGATCTTGAAAAGTAAATGTATTCGAATTATAATTTCTGTGGAGATGATCACAAGATTTCGCTGCTTTTATATGCCCTTTATCTTTTACCAATTGCATAGTGAGATTTTGTTTTTGTACCTTATAGTAATTATATAAGTGCGTTTTCGTATAGAAAGAAGGCAGAATATAGGAATTATATCGATACACGACAATGAAATGTGTTTAATCGTGAGTGAGGCTTTTAAAATTTCAATGTAATTTAATTGGATAAACGAGTGCAGCGGCGTAATCTGATTGGTTCAGATAAGTCCCGCCTCAAGCTCCTGCTAACCATTTGCTAACCATATGGTTGACTAACCATTTGCTAACCACATTTGGTGCAAGAAAGTTACTGCTAACCATATGGTATTGGTTAGCAAATGGTTAGTTAACCATTTGGTTAGCAGATAACCATATGGTTAGCAAATGGTTAACCACATTTGGTGCAAACGGCCGTACATTATCCTTTTTTGAAGTGTTTTTGAAACGCCGTAACTTTCTTAATTTTTGAAGTTGGGTAAGAGGTAAGACGTAGCCGATATATACATACCTACATGTATGAAGTCGGATCGGATTGTATATTGTAAAAAGTATTCTAAAAAGTAATCTTTCTTGTCGCTGAGCAGTGAGCACGAATCCAAATACGTTATTCAATTCAGCATATCATTCGATCCGTGAGAGCTCGGTAATAAAACGCCGAGTCGAAAAACATGCATGTGCTCAGCTAACCAGAAAGCGCTCATACGGACGTTTTCAACAAAAAATGGTGTGACAAGAAGTGCTGCTACACACAATCAATGATAAGTCAAGACTGATTTATTGACACGTCCAGCACTACTGACCTACCGGTCGGTCAGGTTAGCATGTAGTTTACAGAGAAGAGAAAATTTTTTAATCTGCGTTGCAAAACATTCATGCGGCTTCTAGTGTACAGGGAAGGCAAAATTTCGCGAAATTGCACAGCAGGGAATTATGTCTGCATTGTTTATATTTTTGTTTGTGAATGTGTGAATTTATATACTAAAATAATAACCTAGGTAAAATAATATTAGTCTATGAAGTAATTAACCAAAAATGGTATTAGTAGTGAACGTGAAATTTCTATACGTTTTCGTACACATCAGTTCATTTTACAGCCGAACACTAACTACATACAACGAGATCGTGGCAGATCAGGTCAGCACAAATCGCGGACAAAATGACTCCTTGCCCTTGGTTACCCATTAAACCAACCTTTAATTTTTTTAAAATTCCTGATTTCATCAGCTTTCAGTATGAACCCTTGCATAATTCAAAAGTTGTTGGAAAAAAATCAAAACTTAGGGCAATATATATTATATCATCATGTTCCGGAAGTTGTCAAAAGTTAAAACTATAAAAGACAATGCTCGTCTTAGAAGTCTGGCAGGCCAGATGAGGTTACCCGGTGTGTGGCAGGATGGGATGGCGACGCTATAAGGACCAACACAATATAAATTTGTAAAAAATTGGTAAATAGTAGTCGGTAAATAATTGGTCCGAATCCAGCAAAAAACTTTTCTGAAGGAGTTCGTAGGTTTGAAGCTCCTCAATCATGTTATTTTTCATTAGTTTTCAATAATGGTTATTTATTTTATTTATTCATAATAAATTTATTCATATCATAATAATCATTTTAATAATTTTATTCAATAATTCACCTACATACAAGATAAGTCCTTATTTCGCATCAAGAAAATTGTGCTTTGTATATGTTCCACATCCTTTTCGAAATTTTCAAAAGCGCAGAAAGAAAATTGTAAAACTATATTGAAATATATAATCCACTCAAAACTTATAAACAGTTGCTATAAACAGTGTGTGAATGTTAAATGCCTTAGGGGGAAAGGATTACATGCTGACGTCATCATGCTAAAGTTAAGTTTCCCCCTTACACGTAATAAATTTTAATACATATGCGTATTTATGTGCATTATTAGCTAGGGGGAAAATCTATCATGGGGGAAAAAGTAGCATACGACACCGGGCCCTTTTTTTAAAAGTAGCAAAGGACTTCAAATTAACTTACAGGAATGGAAACTGGGTGATGGGTCACTGGGTTATGGGTCGTTTGGGTCGCCATTTTTGCTTTGGTCACTGGGTCTTGGGTCACCAATTTAGTAAACCGTTTGGGTCGGTTCCCTATCAAAACGTCTAAAGTCAAAACGTCTAACGTTCATAACGTCTACCGACGAAACGTCTAACGACAAAACGTCTACTGACGAAACGTCTAATTTTTCTAAAATTGTGTCACACGTTCAAAACGTCTAAACATTCCCAACTTTTGGTAATTATTTTTACTTACATACTTTGTATGGGTCTGGGTCAGTTTTCCTAAAGGTCGCTTTGGGTATGGGTGGCACGGTCTTGCCAAATCTTGAATTTGAAGTTCTGATATTGTCTCAAATATACTTCTTTTTTCTGCACTAGCTTCAGTATTCGACTAGTCATTGACTGTATATTCACTGAATATTTACTGAATACTGATTATTGACTGCAATCAATAAAGATGGTGCAACAGATTTCACTGATTGCTGATTACTTATCAATTTTAAGCATATGTTCTAAAATTTCTAGAATTGAAAAGTGTAATGTAAATCGTAAACTTTATAAATGTGTCAAGTCATTTGCTTTTTACACAGCCTGACTTTTCAGAAGTATTTAAAACCTAAACACAATTGAAAGTTTGAAACAATAAACTAGACGTAGAGCTTAATTTAATGTGATTTTTAAATACATTTTCTTCAAAATAACATTAAACCTGATTCCTGATTCGCTTTCTCTAAAAATGATTTTTAGACGTTTTGAACGTGTGACACAATTTCAGAAAAATTAGACGTTTTGTCAGTAGACGTTTCGTCGTTAGACGTTTCGTCGGTAGACGTTATGAACGTTAGACGTTTTGACTTTAGACGTTTTGAACGGACACCGTTTGGGTCAGTGTGGGTCTGGGTCAAGCTTCTTGTGGGTCACTTTGGGTCTGGGTCAGCAATTATTATTGGGTCGTTTTAGGTCAGGGTGACAGGCGTTTTATCAAATTTCAAATTTGAAGATCTGGCATTGTTCCAATTACGTAAAGCTGTCGCTGCTAAAACATTTTGCCGCCTTCGAATTTTAAATTGAATTTGGTATTGTTTCTTTGAAATCAATAGAGTTATACTGTGACTTGTCCGGCCATTATGTTTGCGTCGGTTCACGTTGTGAAGTTATGTAGCACCGGCAGGAAAGATACAAATTATTCTTGAGATGCTAAGCCTAAGCAAGTTTAAACATTAATTCTGTCAAACGGTCAATGTTTCTCTTTACTATTGACTAAATTCGTAGGTCACTTGGCTAATTTTCGCTATCAACCATATTGTGGTTAAATATCAGCTCAGTTGCGGGTGATATTTGAATTGGGTAGGTTGCCTTGTGAATTCGGGGGCAGTCTATTTTGGAATTGAGGAATTATAATTATTGGTGCTTAGTGTAAGTTGGTTGAGTTGTGGCAAACGTTGAATGTTCTATTTTGTATTTTGATTAACTTGTCAGTTGTCTGAGTTTGCGAAGAAATTCCAATAAATTGTTGTAACCGTTTCCCGGCGTTGAAGTTGGTCAGGTTCGTCTATTCTCTCCGATAACGCACACCACCGGTATTCACTTGTAATCTTCGGATCTTAACTTAGAAATAATGTAGTCAACTCAGTTTTACTATCTTTAGTAGACTTAAACTTCACACTATGATAGATAGTGTAGGTTCACCTTTTCGTTACTAAAGAGCCGATAAGTAGCATTATCACCAAAACTGTGAACTTGGTGGCTTGGCTCAAAAACATTACAAAAGGAACAAAATTATTACGTAACAAACAGTTTCTTTAATTGTTATATAAACTATGATTAAATTTTTTTAAGAGATTCCATTACTTACACGTAGAGACCCTTAAACAGGCTGCTAGGATTCCAACTATTGGATCTCTTTAACTTTATCCCCCCCAACAAAAGTTGGTCAACTTCAAAAGCTTATTGCAAGACATCAACAGAACTTTAGAGCATGATTTATACATCGTTGGAATGCTCGAGATGTGATCTATTTAATAGTGTAAAGGAATTTGCTGTACCTTGTTGCTATAAAAAGTTAAGCTTAAAAGACAACCAAAATTACAGGTTTTTGCAATTTTTGGTAGTCTTTTATGTTTAGCTTTTCATAGCAGCAAGGTACTGTACACTATTAAATAGAGCGCATCTCGACATTCAAACGATGTATATATAAATCATGCTCTAAAAATTCTGTTATCCCTGCAATAAACCTTTGAAGTTGACCAACTTTTGTTGGGGGATAAAAGTTAAAGAGATCCAATTATTTGATGTGTGTAGGTAGACTGTTAAACGGACTGATAGAATTCCTTTTGTTTGACGTGTTGACTGATAAATGGACTGATAGAATTGCTTTTGTTTGGTGTGTAGACTGTTTGGACTGATAAAACGCTGTCAAAATTATCGAATTTTTAACGGTAGTTTTATCAACGTAAAACTTCAACACTGTTAATATCAGTCTAACAGTTTAACGGTCTAACAGTTAGTGTTGAGTGATTAAAGTTTTGATTTCATTGTTCGTTTTTCGCCTCTGAAAAACGCCTAAGATTTGATACAGTTCGATTTGATGCACTCGAAAAATGAATTGATTTGATTCAGTTAGATTTTTATCTCGCCTAAAGGCGAGATAGCTGTTTTCGCTTCTGGAGCCAAACTAACTCCTTATGTTCAACGTTGAATTTTAACACTATTCTCAGCATTGCTTTTTTTTTTTTTTTTTTTCATTAACAGTGAAAGTTTTTGCATGAAGGGGGCCCTGCAGGAGCTCTTATGGAATTAACTCAGAATAGTTGGTTTTAAATTTTCTGTGTAATTTGTGTAAAACTTTACAAATTGTAGCTTAAATTTTCCTGTAAGGGGCTTTCATTTTCTATGGAATCAACGTTTAAAGAAACATTTTTCACAGGTCCCCCTTTGGTTGAAATAAAAGTTAGGGATGTTTGATAAAAAAGGTAACCCTCGGAGAATTCTCCTACCCGTGTCAGGATCTAGGGTGCCGGTGCTCATCTCCGGATACACAGCCCTTGAGCCAGGAGTGTCACCTCGAATGATGACTACAACCGTGGTGGAGGGGGCCAGCTCCTCAAGGCAGATGCCCTGCACGGTCTTCTGTTGCCTTCCCACATCAGTGGTGCCCATTTATCGACCAATTAAGGATGGACAGCTGGGTTGGCTAGAGCCCATGAAGAACCGACATGTGCTTAGTCCCTTGCTCAAGGGGATTTGTGAAAGCCTTGTGGCAGCGAGGGTTCGAACCTCGGACTATCGGATCCAAAGTCGAACGCCTTAACCACTCGGCTGGCACGGCACGAGATGTTTGATGTAATATCTAAATTAATTTTGGCAACGTGATTTCAGTTCAGTAGCTGACAATATAGTCTAGTGAAGTTGTGTGATAAGATGATAGTAGAGTCGCTGAGAGTCGAGTTCAGTTGAGTTGAAAGTCGCAGATTTAGGTCAACTTGCTTTGACGTTAACTCAGTGTTGACAAGCCCAAGTTTTGATTAAATTATTCTCTAGTTCTCGTCCAGAATCAGCGATAAGCTGGAATCAGAGGTGTCTCTCAACCAATGAAGCCTAGATGAGCCCATGCTTAGCCTAACCTAACCTAGGGATTGGAATATACAGTCTTGGCCACAAGCGTTGCTAAAAGCGTCTTTTTGTATGCGTTCCTCCAATGCAGTGCAAAACCAGAGGCTACTTGCTCACAATATACTAAAAGCTATATACAAACTCTAAGCAAGTCTCACGAACCCTTAATACAATCGATGCATATATAGAAGGGTTATTTTTCTTGAGGTTATTTGATTAGCTTTCCGAGGTTCCAAAATTCTAAAACATGGATCTTGTCTTACTTTCGTCAAGATTCTTGCATTCGGACGTTTAGTTAATCCGAACAAGATGTAAAACGTAAAATTTGGAACAATAATCTCACAATTCGTTCAAATTCATTTTCCTCTAACATGGAAACCCTTGATCAAAAAACAATCAAGTTGCCAACTTATAAATTTTATTATTGGGCTCAGACAGATAACTGCGAAAAGTTTGAATGAAACTTCAATGACAGCTGCTCTTCTAAAGCTCAAAATATAGAGAAACCGGATCAGAACGGGCTAGTTTATAGTACTTCTTTGTTCGTATTCTTGCAAGACAGGGAATGAAAATCCAAATACCAGCGTATACTGTACATCAGCAAATTTCTGCTATCCTAAAGCACTCTCAACCTACATCTCCATATCCCGATACATCACCTCAAAGGTCTAGTCCGTTGTTTTCAAACACGTTATCTGAAACACTGCTT
>JASAND010018214.1:0-10000 GCA_030248195.1 Trissonchulus latispiculum
TCTGCCTTCACTTTACCGAATATCGAACGTGTTTAAATTTGAAGTAAAAGATACAAACATATCAAACTTACGAGAATGAAATGATGATGGTGGTGATGATGATGATGATGATACTATAGAGATTGGAAAATATTGCTTAGGCTGAAGAAAACCCGTTTTATACTGAAAATGGAAGGTAAATTTTTTATGGTGGTAGGACAGCAATTCAGTGCAAATTCTTGAAAGTGGGTTGAAAAATTATATGTTTTTGTGGATAGAAACTAAATAATTGTTTATGTGGAATGTGACCAGGAAGGGTCGGAACTAGTTTTTTCTTTAAGACCCCTACCCAAAGTTTAAAAAGTAAAAATAATTTTTACAACATTAATTAGGGCAGTTCCCTATTTTTGTTTTCTTTAGTTTAAATCGTTTTCTTTCTCATTAAATGTTTTCTCTTCAACAGGGAGGTGCCGTCAACGCTTCCGTAGTAAGTTGACATGTTTTTATTTAGTTATTAATTTTTTAATTAATTTGGCTTTACAACAAATATTATTTCAAAGTTTGGTGATTTGAAGCAAACTCAAATTTTTAATCAGTTCAGTTTTGGTAACATAATGTAGTATATTATTGCGCAGGATCTGCCTCAAGCGCCTCCTGCGCCTCTGTCCTAGAATCGGTAATTTTATACTACTATGCGCATTTCCACTCCTCCAATTTTGAGACAGTTCCTAATCAGAGTGAGAGTAGCTCAGTAAATACAAGATTGTAGTAGTTGATCCAGGACTGTGAGCTACATTTGTCAAACACTTTTTACTTCTAGCTGTTTTATCCCACGCTGAAGCACAAATTTGGAACCCAGTCGATCCATGATCCAGTTTCTATGCAGGCACCATTATCTACACTTTGATGGCCTGCCAGAAGCAATAAGCCTAAGACAATATATTATAGATTATTTTTCCATGATACGTTAGCAAATAACTTGCAAGCTAGCCCTCTTTGAAAAACACTGAGTGGTGAGCCGAGCACCTGCCACAGTGCCACATTATTGTCTAATATACATTGTGTTCGTGGCTTTACCAATAGTACATACTTTACAAAAGTATTAAATTTACGAATTTGCAAAAGTAAGCCATTCTCCAATATCAGAGCACAAAATATGCGCATTATCAGCTGGACCCCTACGAATTGACACACTCACTTTAAATTTGCCCGCTACGCTTGCATGCTGAAGCTCGCAGCAGACTCTCATTGTTTTTGAGCTTCAGCATTTCTGTTGCCAGTGTCGATTCCATGGTAAAAGATTAGATGGGTAAAGGGGTATGGATTGAAAGTTGAATCATACATACGGCCGTTTGCACCAAATGTGATTAACTATTTGCTAAGCACTTGCTAATCCGAAGACCAAATGATCAGCTAAACAAGTGCTAATCTTGAGCATTTGCTTAGCAACAACTCCGTTGCACCACATCTGATTAGTAAGTGATTAACAGATCATCAGTTTAGCAGTTGCTTAGCAAATGATTAGCATTACTAAGAATTGACCAATGAAAATGCTGGATTTTTGAATTTGGACGAATCAGCTATGGGAATTTTATGCCATTGTCATGTGATTACAAGAACTGCCGTATCTGCTAATCACTTGCTTAACTTTTTCTCAGGACATACATTAGCAGTCCTTGAATTCGATGCAAGAAACCAATTTTTGTGTTCGGTTGAATTATACATGTCCCTACCTGGGATGAGTTGTGTTGTTGAGTTATCTGTAGCATATATATAAAATTAAACGGGTCGGATATTTCCAAATTCCATATGTTTGAGAATCTTAAAAATGCTTTTATCTCGTTACACTTTAGCGTTGCAAATTGTTCGCGAACATTTTATTTGATATCTTGCTATTATAGGCAACGTGGAGAACCTCTAAGTATCCAGCAAGCATTTTCGCTATTACGGTTTAACTAAAGATAATAATAAATTCGAAAAATTAGCAGGAATTTAGCAGTTAATCCTCCTCCAGAATAGGATTAAATATTTGCTTCTTGAGCACTTGATTAGCATCTGCTTAGCAGTTGGTTAACTTAATCAGATTTGGTGCAAAGGAGTTTGGGATTAAGCACTTGCTAAGCAATTGCTTAGCACGAAATTCGCTAATCATCTGCTAATTACATTTGGTGCAAACCAGTGATAGTCAAACCTGAACTATGCTTGTTGGCTTCATTATAAGCCAAATCTGAACTATGATTGGCGGTTTTACTGCCGTATTTGTAGCTACATCCGCAGGATTAAGACTAAACATGATGCTATAGCTACACCATGTCTCGATTGTTAGTTTCAGAATTCAGAACCAGTAATCAACTAAATGCCCCCCTGCCTTGCACAAACACTAATGTGTGCCATCGCCCGAAGAGCCAGATTTGGCGAAAGGGAGTTTTTCGTGAGATCATCTCATCCCATCCCACTTGAAACATTTTCTTTCCACCCCATCTCATCCCACTTGTTTACTAAACATCAGAAATAACCCCAAACTGTCTTACTTAGGCTGAAACTTGAATACAAATTCAGTATTTATAAGTATATACGTTTTTATTTTAACGAAGAAAGTATGTAGGACAGGGTTTTTTTTGCGTCCAGATGTGCGTCTGGACGCAAAGTTTCTTATCCGGACGCAATGAAATTTTAACGGGACGCATAGACGCAACATTATTTCGGGAGAAAATTCACTTTTGTAAGAGTAAAAACTTTAAATGTTTCCAGTACCAATTTTTCCGTTTTTTCCAAAAATTTCTTCGGGTCCTGGGGGCTCTGCCCCCAGACCCCCGGTGTTTCCCACTTTGTCATGGAATGCCAAGGTGCAAGGTCATGTCTCAATGTTACTCAATGTTATTTGTTAAGTTGTTGCCCACCTGCATCCATATCAGATCTTTTCGAACTCATAAATTTCACTTCAATAAATATATAGATCTTACTTGATGCATAATCGTGAACATTTATATTGTTCTCATTCAACACGTCAGACAGGATCACGAGTGTAGTAAAGTAAAACCCCGAAAATAACAAATTTGTAACTGTAGCAGGAGCAGAATATCCAAATTTTTTGATTCTTCTAAAAAACGTTTTTCGCAAAAAAAACAAATTTCAATTTGAATTATATAATGCAAGGCTACCATTTTTGTAAAATTTTCAAATACAAAAGGCCTATGTACCCGCATTTTACGATGAATTTATTGTAACTACTAACTAGCGTTAATAGTAAAATGGGGAATCATTTCAAGAAGCAGTAATTCTCATGGTTTTGAAAATGGAATTTATATGATATTTACTACCTTTCTTCTTAGTGATATTTCATTTCATCAACTATCTCATTAATTTTTAATACCGTAGTTAGTTTATCTATAACATTGAACATCGGAATAATGTATGCCAATAAAATCGAGAATTACTCACGAAATGCGTTAAATGCTACAGACGCTAAACTAATCTTTTTAAACATTTCCATTACGGATTTAATCAGTAATTGCAAAAAATCTCCAACTTCTGGGGGGCTCCACCCCCCAGACCCCCCGCTGCTCACTTCCAATGCTGTTTTCTGGGATCAGTAGTTCTCAGAGTTTTCGAAACTGAATGTATGTTTGATATTTACTACCTTTTTCTCAAGCTATTCCTAAACATTTCATTAATTTTTAATACTTTAATTAGTTTAAGCAAGAGTACATAATAGAATAAGAGTATGAAACTCTTACGCTACTATGTACTAAACATGCTTGATATGCTCGGGTCACTAACTCGGGACCCCCCCCCCCGAAAGTTTCGGGGGGGGTCCCACCCTACACTAATTACATGCTTTCATATAAGTGTGTGTCTGCTCGCTGATTCGCTAATTAGCTTAGGCTTACGATAGGCATTTTATTAGTAATTTTTAATTAATTAAAATTTTAATTTTTAATTAATAAAAATTGTTGCAGACTGCATTCCTACGAGTTTTTGTTTTGTGCAACAATTTTTATATCTTTGGAAAGAGCAGAAAAAATGCTACAAAGTTGTCGAATTAGTTTTTTAATTACATTAACCTAATTAAAGTTATAATTAATTAATTAAAAATTACTAATAAAATGCCTATCGTAAGCCTAAGCTAATTAGCGAATCAGCGAGCAGACACACACTTGTATGAAAGCATGTAATTAGTGTAGGGTGGGACCCCCCCCCCGAAACTTTCGGGGGGGGGGGGTCCCGAGTTAGTGACCCGAGCATATCAAGCATGTTTAGTACATAGTAGCGTAAGAGTTTCATACTCTTATTCTATTATGTACTCTTGGTTTAAGTATATTATAACATTGAAATATCGGAATGTGTGTCAATAATATTGAAAATTACTCAAGGTTTTGCGTTAGATGCAACAAGACACAGGTGCCAAATAAAATCTTTTTAAACATTTCCATTACGGATTATTCTGGAATTGCAAAAAATTCTTCAACTTCTGGGGGGCTCTGCCCCCAGACCCCCCGCCGTGTCCATTGGCCGCATCTCTATTTTATAGGCACCCTTGTAATCGTACATTTTAAGCAGCATCAACTTTCTAAATGTGTAAATAGTGTTACACTTTAGGAATTATCAAAATTTTTAAAAATAAAACAATTTTTTGCACAGAAAACACGATAAAACAAAAATTCTACCTGGACGCAAAATTTCTTAACCGGACGCAACTTAAACTTAGCGGGACGCAAGGTTGACGCAAATCCGAAAACCAAAAAAAACCCTGATGTAGGAAAGACATTCTGCTTATATAATAGTATTAAGCACTATTGTGGGTTAATTTCAAAAAATCTGATTAGACAGGCATATTCTAATTTATATTTTAATTAGGAATTGTCAAAATTTTTATCAAACGATTTATCAAATTTTCGAAATTAAGTAATGGTAAATTAAATGGCCAATTAACTGTCAAACCCAATGAACAGGCACAGCATAGCACAGCCATGCATACACATCGCAGAATTTCTTGAATTTATTTACAAATTTCAAGAAATTTTATTTAATTGTCAAGGACTGGAAAGTCGAAATGATCAGAAACTAATACAATAATTTCTGAAACACTATTTAAAGATAAACCGTCGATCTATACACGCATCGTCAAAACTGCAGAATTAGTTTTCGCCGAAATCTCCAGTTTTAGCAATTACCTTAATCTAACAGGTGCTGGCAAATGGCAAATGTGTGGTGATTAACAGTGGATTGCACCTAATCCGAATAGCTATACTCAGAATAAGTCTGAAATCTGAATAGCTAATCTGAGTGTCAAGGGACCCAACCGCCATCTTATTCTTGCAGGGTTTTTCGCAGAATAGGCCAGTTTTCTGACGCCCTATAGTCTATTTCCAATTTTCCATTAAAGCCCGGTTCATACCTATTTTCCGTTTGTCTGTTTGTCCGAATTTCCGTTTCTCCGTTTTGCAGTACACACATATCAGTTCATACCTAGCTGTCCGTTTGTCCGTTTCCGTTTGTCCGTTTGCCTGTTTGTCTGGTTTGCTTTTATGAATTGATTCATACTTCTTGCTAACGGACAAACGGAAAAGTAGAGCAGTGTTGAAGTCTAAACGGACAACCCTTACGGACAAACAGACAAACGGATAAACGGAAAAGTATGAAACAAAAACTCAAACGGAAAAACGGAAAGGTATGAACCAGTATGTGAGCAGACAAACGGACAAACGGACAACCAGAAACGGACAGAGGTATGAACCGGGCTTACTCAAACTGGTCTACCCTCAAACTGTGCTAAATTTGTCAAGGGACCCAACCGCCATCCTATTCCTGCACTCAAATATAGAACAATAGGCTTATTTTCGTAAGTCCTATGGTCTATTTCCTATTTTTGTTTGACGCATTTTGTCATGTAACGTATATTTCCAATTTTCGCCTAAGCTAACAATAGGAAATAGGAAATAGGCTAACGGCGCTAAAAAGATAAAAGAATGCCGCCTGACCAATCGCTTCACTGCTCGTATACTGATTGGTTTTGGTTTCTAAGCTGTTAATAGACGTTTGAATAAAACTGAAGTCGCAATGTACAAACAACTGTGTAAGTAATACTGTAATGAGCAATACAATTAGCTAATTAGCTAAAAATATTATTTTTATTGTGTTTTATTTAACTTTCCCAAATTCAAAAGCATATTATAAGTAATTTCTATATTGCTACGTTGATATACAAGTCTTTCTTTAACGACATGAACTTTAACTACAACATAAAAAAGTTTTATGTGCGCATTTCCTCAAAATTTATTCTCAGAACGTACCTAAATCTATCCTCCTAACTTTTCTGGTTTATTTCTTCCTTTTTCATGATAATCGCGAAAAAATTTATGTGCTATATGCTTCATATATAATTTTGAAAGTATATAATTCCTTCTATACTCTCTTCCATACTAACGGGTTTTAAGTAAACAAAGTTTTTGTAAAATTGGTCTCTCCTAGCTCTTTACCCCACCCTTTAACGACTTATAGTCGTACTAAAGTATTTTACGACTGTCGTCGTACTAAAGTCTTTACGACCTATGTCGTACTAAAGTATATCTACGTACTATTGAAGCCGTACTAATACTTACTAATTCTTACTCTAGCCTAAAGTGTATATTTTGGGAATTATCTATGTATTAGCATTGAACTAACATTGAATAAATAAGTGTATTAGATTTTGAATGAGAATAGCTTTGTCATGTCTGCAGAATCTATCGAGTTCCTGCTTTCTGAGTACGTTTCAAAAAATATATTATTTAAGGAAGCAGTAGTGAAATTTGTTAATTTCATTCTGTTAAAATTTCATGTTTCATGTTTTATATAAATGTTCTAATTATCGAAATATTAGGGAATTGTCCAATTTCTTACCCTACCCATTGTTAACGGTTTTCAAAATGAGAAAATTTTTCATATTTTGGAACGAGAATAGTTTTTGTCTTGTCTTCAGAATCTATCTAGTTCCTGTTTTCTGAGTACTTATCAAAAATATATTTATAATTTAAGGAAACGGTGATGAAATTTATTAATTTCATTCTTTTAGAATTTCATGTTTCATGTTTTAAATATTTTAATTATCGAAATATTAGGGAATTGTCCAATTTCTTACCCTACCCATTGTTAACAGTTTTCAAAATGAAAATTTTTTCATATTTTGGATGTCATATATGTTTGTTCACCACAGTAATGACACTTTATGAGGCAACTGGCGGCGAAACTATCTTTCACTTATTTTGTAAGAGATTTTTCCAAAGCATCCTAAAGAACTTAGTTCTACACTTCTCCACTGAAGAGCCGCAAGTGTTTGAACCATGTCTGGCAGAGGTCGCATGCACTACTAATATAGGAATTTAATGTGTTTTTACGTGTACATATGATAACTGGAAAATTTTGTCATTAGCACGAGAGTGTATTTTATTTATATATTTCTTTAATATTGGACGGGCTTCTGTTTTTGTTCACTTCATCCCAGAAATAAATTCCGAAAAAGGAAAAATAGTGGTACGTAAACTAACTTGTTTCTATAATACTGTAATGAGCAAAACAATTAGCTAATTAGCTAAAAATATTATTTTTATTGTGTTTTATTTAACTTTCCCAAATTCAAAAGCATATTATAAGTAATTTCTATATTGCTACGTTGATATACAAGTCTTTCTTTAACGACATGAACTTTAACTACAACATAAAAAAGTTTTATGTGCGCATTTCCTCAAAATTTATTCTCAGACAGTGAAGTATAATCAATTTTGAGCGGAAATTTGAAATATTTTAAAATATAAATGGAATTAGAATTGGATTATAAGTTCAAATATAGGTATTAAATGGAAGGTTGGTTGCGCGTTAGCATTTATCTTCACCAGTTTTGCGGAAGGTTATAGAGTTTTTCTTTGGCAATGCATGGTGCAGTGGTCCTTATTAGAGCTGGGGCCGTTTCCATTGGAACCGGTTGGAACCGGAACCGGAACCGAACCGGAAGAATTTTTAGAACCGGAACCGGAGCCGGTAGGATTTGGAACCGGCCGGTTCCAGGCATAAAAACTGAGCTTGAACTAAAGTTTTTGCCTAAAGACTAAAGACTAAAGAAACTAAAGACTAAAAACTAAAGACTGACTGTAAAAACTACATGTTTGGCGTCTGATTTAGGATTGTCCAAATAGTTGAACAAATCTACAGGTTTCTTCGAGTATTTTCTAGTGACAGGAGCACTTTGGTAGAAAACTACAAAAATTCCTGTAATTTTTACAGGAGTCTTTTTAAGATTGTGGAACAAGACTCGAAAGAATGAAGGTACATACGCATTTGCAGAACTAATATATTAACTAGGGTCATGTCGGTGGGAAAGAATGCAGTCAATTCCGCACTATGTTAAATTTTAATATTTTCTACCTTTGGCAACGCTTAAATTTTCTGAAAACTACCTGTGGAAGCCACAGTTGTTTTGCTTGAAGAGATTTTAAACAGCTTTCACCACTTCTCATCATTTTTCGAAACGTTTTTACGCTTTTAAGATTTCTTTGGGTATGTGAGGCACTGTTTTTTCATTTTTCCCAAACTTTCAGGTACTACCATAAAAGCATCATAAATAATTAGATGCACAGATTATTGAAAGTCATTTGTCGAAATAATTTGCATGACAAAAGTAAAGAAAGGTCGCTGCTGGGTATGGTCACAAGATGTCCAAAAATGTTCCACGGTAACAAATCAAAAAATTATTTGAAAAAAGTTGCGAAAATCTAGTAGCTTAATACGTTTAATCCAATTAATTTATAGTATTACTTCATCATTTTGATTGGATAAGTCCCATAGCAGACCTACACCAAATGTTAAATGACAGTAAAATTATCACTGCAAATTTTGTACTTGGAACAGGGGAACCGGAAGCTAGAACCGGAACCGGTTTTGAAAATTGGAACCGGCCCCAGATCTAGCCCTTACCCAATCCATTCTTGCCATGTTTGGTAGTGAAAGCCTTTCTTAAAGTTTTTGTAAACTAGAACTACATATATAAGAGTGCACTGAAGCTGAAAATAATGGCAGTGCAGAGCAGATAGACTGCCAACTAGATACTAGAGCTACAATTGAGGATTAATTGGTAGCTAAATAACTTATTTTACAATTGTGCTCTCTAAAAAGCATTGAAACGGCTGGAACTTCCAGCCTGGAAGCGGTGGAAACTCTAAAAACAGCTAACCAGCAAATACAGATGGAGGTAGACGGCTAATGCAGAACAGGATTATTCAACTCTTCTCAATGGTCTCGTTTCGACTTAGGAAATTATCGGGATTCGGGATATATACGTCACACTAACAGCATGAGCTTGAGGTGCGATCAAAGGCCAGATCGATTCGGATCTTATTCGGTATCTTAAAAAGGCTGCATTCCGCCACCGTTCCAGGCTGGAAATTCCAGCCGTTTGAATGCTGTTTAGAAGGCACAATAATAAAATCAAGATATTTTAGCTCCCAATTTTAGCTCTAGTATGTATCTAGTTGGCAGTCTATCTGCACTGTCATTATTTTCAGCTTCAGTGCACTCTTATGTAGTTCTAGATTACAAAAACTTTAAGAAAGACTTTCGCTACCCAATATGGCAAGAATAGATTGGGTAAGGACCACTACACCAAAGAAAAACTGTGTACTCTTCCGCAAAACTGGTGAATTTAAATGCTAACATGGAACTAACCTTCCATTTAATACCTATATTTGAACTGATAATCCAATTATAATTCCATTTATATTTTTAAATATTTAAAATTTCCGCTCAAAATTGGTTAACTTCACTAGTAGTATAGTAGGAACATTTCGAGCCCCCACTCCGGGAGGGAAAAAGTTGGCGTAAAGTCTTTGGCCGCGTCTCCCCTTGGGAATCCGTCAAGGTCATTTTAAATAAATTGTCCCCTGGGGTTTCGAGTTTTAAATTCTTGTTCTCATCACCTGTCGTCCCTGTGGGGGCTCCGTCTTTTTAATTTTTTATGTCCCTTGGGGGTTTTTCAAGGTCACCTGTCCTA
>JASAND010018215.1:0-11189 GCA_030248195.1 Trissonchulus latispiculum
GACTGCGGAAGTAACAGTATATACAGTAGACTTAACGGCAACTACTGTATTATGTGTCTGCCAAATTAGCAAATGCAAATTCGAACAATTACAAATGCTGAGATTTTGTTAAAAGATAAAAATGTACTGCACGTAGAGCTTTAGTTAGTGCAAGCTTCACTTTGCATTACAATGCTAGCTAACCAAAAGCAAATTCGAGAAAACTAACTTCGAAACATATATACGTACCCACAAGCCACCATGTTGCCTGAAGGAGCATAAGCACACGCCATCACCCAAGTTGTTGGCATGGTAATCGCGTGCTCCTAAAATCAAATAATAGCATAATTGTAGATTAGGCAGCACACACCATGCTGTTGTTGTTGCTGCTGCTGCTTCAGCAAATGTATTGGCTAGTGATGTGCGCTGAACAAATTGCCCGCTCCGGAGCTCCGGCCGGAGCGGGCTGTCGGAGCACCGGAGCTCCGGAGCTCCGCGGAGCTCCGACTGTTTGTGAAGATTAAAACTGTAAAAATTTTGTTTTAAGCTAAGCAAATTATTTTTGCAATGAAAAGCACGTCTACTATATAATGCTTCGCATTTTTATGTTCAGAATCTGATTCTTTTGCTATACACATTTGTTCTATTTGCTAGCCTGTATTTTTGATCTGAAATGAGTTCAGACTTGCACAATTTTTCAGAGAACTCGTGGCTGTTTCATTATGCATTATGTTGCGTTTACATAAAAGCCAATGTTAGTTTACTGCCGTTTAGTTCGAATGTCTTACTTTTTCAAGATTTGCTAAGTTTAAATTTCATAGATTAGGATTCCATAAAATTCGTTACGAGAATTTCGTTAAAAATTAAATTTTTGAATCCATGATGAATTAGTGCAAGTTTAACAAACGTGGACCAGATTTGCTTTTATAAACTGTTTAACTTTTAAAAAGTATGTAATCATAAAATAAATTTGAATAAGGAGAAATTATATATACGTATATATGTCTGAAAAATATTAGAAAAGATGTGTGAGATGAAAGCAAAGTAAACATTTGTAGACATTGAAAGATTACGTAAGAAGAATAGATTTCATCGAAAAAGGGAATAATTGATGGATTAATGGATTAATTAATGGCAATTATATAATTAAAAACGTTGTATTGAAACAATTCTTAGGGGTCGTAGCTTAGAATTATATTTTAATTTTCACTTTTATCATCTCGACAAGTTGGAAAATCATACAAAAACGAATCATACAGCGGTCTTCTTGAGAAAGCAGAAAAATATTAAAAATAAAAAGAGCACTAATTCATCGTTCTTACGCACTGTTCGTGAGACTACAGCAAGAAATTATGAAAACTCTTCAAAAATTTCATTAGTACCCAAGTTATGAGAAACAGACAGACATCAAAGCTTGGATTGGCTGCTCCGGGTACCCGGAGCTCCGGAGCTCCGGAGCAGAAGCCCGCTCCGGAGCACCGAAAATCGGAGCTCCGCTCCGGAGCTCCGTCGGAGCGGAGCTCCGGCGCACATCACTAGTATTGGCTTGCTTTTTTACGTTCACAAAAACGGTGGCTCTGAGATTAAGCTTTCTCTGAAATTGGGTCAGGTTTCAACGGATGCAGTCATCACTCGAGGTGACACGCCTGGCTCAACGGCTGAGAATCCGGGGATGAGCACCGGCACCCTAGTCCTGTCGCAGGACGGAGATATCTCCAGGGGTAAAACTTTTTTACCAGATGAGGGGTTTTGGCGGTGGAAAGCTCCCTCCTTTTGACTTGTCCAACGAAGAATTCTACCGATATTGCATTGCAAAACGTGTAAGTTGAAAGAGTTTCGTACATATATATATATATAGCTCATAGGGTCACTTTAAAGGGTGAGGCGGGGTACCCCTTTGGAAACCGCCACTCCCCAAAAGTTTCCCTCCAAATTCTTTAAGGACCCGCCTGTACAGGGAAAAGATCTCCCTACTTTTTGGGCTTCCCCCCACTCACTATATATAAATACATATATATAAGGTGTCCAAAAATGCCAAATTTTAAGAATTTTTGGTCAAAATTTTCAAAAATTTTCCGGCTGTGCCCATGGGCGCACCCAGGGGGGGGGTTGGGGGTTCCGACCCCTCCCTTTTTGTCCGACCCCCCCGGGAATTTTCGGGGAGAAAGCAAAAATTGAGCTATTTTTAGTGCATAAAATTAAAAATTATGAAAATTTTTCGGCCCTGCGGCGCTTTTCTATCGCGAGTTTTATAATTGTTGTCGCCTGCGGCGCTTTTCTATCTCGATTTTTTAAATTCTTCTCGCCTGCGCCGCTTTTCTATCCCGATTTTTAAAATTTTTCTCGCCTGCGGCGCTTTTCTATCCCGATTTTTAAAATTTTTCTCGCCTTCGGCACTTTTCTAACTGAATTTTCAAAAATTTTCGGGCCTGTGGCGCTTTTTAACTGAGTTTTCAAAATTTTTCGGGCCTGCGGCGCTTTTCTAACCGAATTTAAAAATTTTTCTCGCCTGCGGCGCTATTATATATTAACGTTTAACAACGTTTTGGAACCTGCGGCGCTTTTTACCTCCATTTTACTGAATTTCCGCGGCTGCGGTACTTTTCTATCTCAATTTCAAAAAAGTGCGTGCCTGCTTTTCTACGTCATGTTTTTAATTTTTCGCGCCTGCGGCACTATTCTCGATTTTAACAATTTAAAATTTTAACAATGCGCCTCGCAGAGCTTTTTATTCAAATCTTTTCAAACTTTCCAATACAAATTTTGCCATTATGTCAAAGAATTTCTCAACTTTATTGAAATCTTTTTAAAGATTTCCGTTACGGCTTTTTTCAAAATTTTAAAAATTGTCTCAACTTCTGTGGCTCCCAAAACGAACTCTTTGTTGAAAACCGCTACCGCCCGCCACCTACCCCCCCCCCAGCGTAAACGTGTCAGGCGAGAATTAAAATTTTTTTCCGGCTCGACCCCCCCCCTTTTCAAAATCCTGGGTGCGCCCCTGGCTGTGCCGGACTTTTTAGGTCAAAAATCGTCTATTCTGGTACTAAAACTCGATTTTTGAGAACTTTCGAGCTTACTTGTAGCAGTACACGTAGAAAACACGCAATTTTTACGGTAGTTTTGGTATTTTGCCAGTTTTATTTCCCCCACATTTGGTCTTCCCCCTCCCTTTTTGGCCTAGAGAAAACCCAGTAGTATACACATAACACATACTTTATTTGTGGTAAAACCATCCCAGACGATCACCTTTCCATCCTGAAAAAACAAAAGCACGGAAAACTTCGTATTTTCAGTCGACTGCAAATATGAAAAACAGTTAATCCCCAGAGTGTACGTATAAAGACGCATGACAAGAAAGAAAAACAGCAAAAAACAGCAGCAGAGCTTGCTTTTGAGCTCGTCCCAACTGCGTCATGAATGTTGAAACGTCGAAAGTCATTGCCTATGCCTGTCCCGACGATCCCGTAAAGAAAAAGAAACAAGAGCAGTTAAAACGTGCTGACGCTCATTCTGAAATATTGGCGAATATTGTCCAAATAGAAATATCCGTACAATCAAACACATATATAAATGCGTAACTACCTGAGAAGACGAAACAATGTGACGTTTATCTCCTGACCAGTCCATGCAGAGCACCTTTCCCTGATGTCCTTTCAAAATTCGTCGAGCTTTAATGCTCAAATTCCCAATTGACTCAACTTTCTCAGCAACAACTTCAACTGAAAAACGAAAATCACATGGCATGGCCGACACCACGAGAAGATACACGTCTGAATACAATAATGTAAGAAAAGCTAGATCAAACAAATGCAATAAATAAATATTTGGGGAGGGAAGAAACAGATATATAACCCATTTTGCCGCGGTTCAGGCTTGTTTTGAGATTGCAATCCTCTATAATCAATATATACAACGTACAATGTATAATACTTTACTTGGTATATCATTTAGTTTTCGTCGTTCACTGAGAAGACGACTGCGCAACTGATCAGCCTCCTTGATCAAAGCTTCAGCAGAGTCGGCGCTGGCATTTGTTGCCTTAACGGAGGTGGATGATCCACCAGCTAATTCTAGATCGTTTGTAGACATTTCCGGCATTCTGGACTACGAAAGTTTCTTGTACCACTCAGCCATCTCAACATTACAAACAAATAACATATATGTATACAGTATGCGTACATTATATACGTATATATATATATATATATATATATATATATATATATATATATTAGGGATCGACCGGATATCCGGATCCGGATCCGGATCCTGCCGGATATTGCAGATCCGGATCCGGCAGAAAAACCATCCGGATCCGGATCTTTTTTTCAGTTAACGAACCAAAAGAAATTTATTACTGAAACTGAAATATTAAGAAATATTAGTGCCTGGAGCGCTCAAAATTAATTTATACAAGCTAATTTTTGTGTTAAGTGTGTGGCTTTTACTGGGGGCTACCGCCCCCAGACCCCCGTGTACCTTATTAATATTCAACTGAACCCGAATCAGTAGACGTTGATATTTTGTTAACTAATTTTTATGCATGTCAGGTTATACAAATGAATTTTTTAATTTAACCATAGTTATATATATATATGTCGTGTCGAAAACACAAATTTAACGTAATTGCAAATTTCGTCAACGAAAACGCAAATTTGCGTTTACGTTAACGAAAACACAAATGGTCCTCTCCCTAAAGGCTGGCTGGACTGTCCGCATTGTTAACTATGTGTAAACATGCATATGTAGAAGCGTTTGAATTACGTGTGTATGTAGGAATTATGTTGAATATGATTGGGCCAAGAAATCACATAACAGTGTGATGCTCCGCCCTATTGAAGCAATTTTCCCCCACTTCTGTTAAAACTATACCTACAGAAATGAAAAAGAGAAACATTACGTTACATAGCTTACATTACTTTAATTTTTTGAAGTTAGACATTACAACTGGAGAATTAGACATTCAGACATTAGCATTAAAAATTAACGATAAGATCTCGAATTTGCAATTTTAGAAAGGATTGAAATATTTATTATATACCTAGCTGTTTAAAACTGTTTTATGAAAATACTTACTTATGGGTAGTTGCATTCTTACGTAAACATCTTCCTTCAATGTCATTGTCAAAAATGAAACCTCCAAATTAATTGTTATTGAATTAACCTGGAACATGATTTTAAATATAATATTAAAGGGGATCATATCAAGGAAGTCCCGTAAGAAAAATTGAACAAATTAAACTGCTTATTGCCGGCGGTTGGCGCAATATTGGAACATAATATTCCTATCGTTGGAAAGCTCATGGCTTGCTGATTCCGATGCTATCTATAAACAATTTTGTTTTGCTATAACTTGTTGCTGTAAACGTTAAAGTTAAAGTTAAAGTTTTAACAGAAGTGGGGGGAAATTGCTTCACTAGGGCGGAGCATCACACTGTTATGTGATTTCTTGGCCCAATCATGTCCAACATAATTCCTACATACACACGTAATTCAATGTGCAAACGCTTCTACATATGCATGTTTACACATAGTTTACAACGCGGACAGTCCAGCCAGCCTTTAGGGAGAGGACCATTTGTGTTTTCGTTAACGTAAACGCAAATTTGCGTTTTCGTTGACGAAATTTGCAATTACGTTAAATTTGTATTTTCGGCACGACATATATATATGTTTTTTATAAATTACTGTTAAACAGGTGTCCATGCGTATGCTTATTTTCCTACATATATAGACAAAAATTTAACAAATTTGCAATTTTCAGACTCCTTGACGTGTTGGGTTTTCTATATACATTTTAAGTTGTGCTTTTCTGAATTTTCAAGTGATCCTTTTAAGAAAATGGTTTCCTTTAAATTGTCGGTAGTAGCAAAATCTTAACTCTACTTTACTGCGTTTAACCATACTTATATATTGCAAAATTATTAGACAAGTAAGCTTAACTGACTTGTAAACTCAAAAAGTTTAACTTTAGTGAAATTTTCAAGATGGTTCCAAGTAAAATAGATCAGCAAATTTAAAGATTTTTATGAGCTTGTACTGCCGTTTCACAAATATACTGAATACATAAATAGATAAATACAAGCATATATAAATGAGCCATGCTGACTACTTTCATCCTAACGATTTCGTTTCTAATATATATTTAATGAAAACAAAAATTCGGAGTTTGTTTTCGTATCGGTTGCGGTGAGTCTTGCTAGGCTTCAGGAAAATTGTTTGTTTCAAGCTAAATGTTTAAGTCATTTGCAGCATTCAAACAAAGAGAAATTGTTGAAACGTATTAAATAAATTCACTATCAGCATTAAAACATTACCAAATCCACAAAAAACCCCATAAACATTAACAAAATCAAAGAACAAAATTTTAAAAATTTGCATGTATTTTGATGACTAGATCCGGATCCGGATCCGGATCCGGCCGGATCCAAACTGGATCCGGATCCGGGTCCGGATCCGGCAAAATTTTGGATCCGGTCGATCCCTAATATATATATGTATATATATACACACCGGAACGGATTTCTGGGGGAGGGGGAGAGAATTTTTTCGAAAAATGCTTAATAATAGCTATCTGCGGAGGTAAACATTTATCTATTTTTAACCGGGTTTTTTCGAAAAATGTTTAAAAAATTTAACGGAGGTGGATGATCCACCAGCTAATTCTAGATCGTTTGTAGACATTTCCGGCATTCTGGACTAGGAAAGTTTCTTGTACCACTCAGCCATCTCAACATTACAAACAAATAACATATATGTATTCTGGCACGGCGAATTGATTCCCGTAAGCAGTTTTGCCGTCGGACCCACCCATATTGCTGGGCTGGTTCCACTTTGCTGTCGGGAGGGTCAAGTCGGAACCGACTTCCAAGAACACCATATAGGACTGTGCATAGCCTCTCAAAACTTTGTCCATAGGGGTTTTCTGGTGCGCCCAGCTGATTCCCGGAGTCCGTTTTGCCGTCCGACCCACCCATTTTGCTGGACTGGCTCCACTTTGCCGTTTGAAGGGTAAAGGTGAACCATAAAACTTACCCGGAGCCGGAAGTCGTAATTCCGGCCGGAGCCGGAGCCGAAGCCGGAGCCGGATCCGATCCCTAATATATATATATATTATATATATTATATATATATATATATATATATATATATATATATATATATATATATATATATATATATATATATATATATTATAATATATATTAATATATATATATATATATATATATATATATATATATACATATATATATATATATATATATATATATATATATATATATATATACACCGGAACGGATTTCTGGGGGAGGGGGAGAGAATTTTTTTCGAAAAATGCTTAATAATAGCTGTTTTTGCTGCGGAGGTAAACATTTATCTATTTTTAACCGGGTTTTTCGAAAAATGTTTAAAAAATTTAACGGAGATGGATGATCCACCAGCTAATTCTAGATCGTTTGTAGACATTTCTGGCATTCTGGACTAGGAAAGTTTCTTGTACCACTCAGCCATCTCAACATTACAAACAAATAACATATATGTATACAGTATGCGTACATTATATATATATATATATATATATATACACCGGAACGGATTTCTGGGGGAGGGGGAGAGAATTTTTTCGAAAAATGCTTAATAATAGCTATTTTTGCTGCGGAGGTAAACATTTATCTATTTTTAACCGGGTTTTTTCGAAAAATGTTTAAAAAATTTAACGGAGATGGATGATCCACCAGCTAATTCTAGATCGTTTGTAGACATTTCCGGCATTCTGGACTAGGAAAGTTTCTTGTACCACTCAGCCATCTCAACATTACAAACAAATAACAAATAACATATATATATGTATACAGTATGCGTACATTATATATATATATATATATATATATATATATATATATATACAAGTAACAAAAATGCTCCGCACAAAAGGGGATAATATGTGTGTTGGGCCTATGTCTGTCGTTTAAATTCCGGTTGAGAAAGCAAGTATATAAATCCGACACAGCAAGTTTGGGTGGGTGGTTCTATGGCGAAAGTTGTTCAGTTCGATGAGGGCCTTCATTTGACTCGAAATTTGACCACTTTTGAAAATTTTAATTTTTGACCCAAAATCGCCTAAGTCCCCACCCCACCCCACCACAGCCCTCTACAGCCACTTTAGGTACGCACTTCTATGACAAAAGTTGCTCAGTTCGATGCAAGCTTTCATTTGGTACCAAATTTGACCACTTTTGAAAATTTTAATTTTTAACCAAAATCGCCTAAGTCCCCACCCCACCCCACCACAGCCCTCTACAGCCACTTTAGGTACGCACTTCTATGACAAAAGTTGCTCAGTTCGATGCGGGCTTTCATTTGGTACCAAATTTTACCACTTTTGAAAATTTTAATTTTTGACACAAAATCGCCTAAGTCCCCACCCCACCCCACCACAGGCCTCTACAGCCACTTTGAGCATGCAATTCTATGACAAAAGTTGTTCAGCTCACTTAAGGCACACATTTGGTAACAAATTTGACCACTTTTGAAAATTTTAATTTTTGACCCAAAATCGCCCTATAAGTCCCCACCCCACCCCACCACAGCCCTCTACAGCCACTTTAGGTACGCACTTCTATGACAAAAGTTGTTCAGCTCACTTAGGGCTTTCATTTAGTGCCAAATTTGACCACTTTTGAAAAATTTTTATTTTCGACCACTGTGGCCGGTCAATGTTGAAAATTCGAAAAATGAAAAATCGAAATTTCTCGCTGTGTATTCAACTTAGAAGCTCAATTCTTTTCATACAAAAGGTTTTCTGGCACGGCGAATTGATTCCCCGTAAGCAGTTTTGCGGGACACCTTATTGCTGGGCTGGTTCCACTTTGCTGTCCGGGAGGACATGGTCAGGGCGACTTCCAGAACACCATATAGGACTTTATTCATAGCCTCCTGGCTTTGTCCATAGGGGTTTTCTGGTGCGCCCAGCTGATTCCGGGTCCGTTTTGCCGTCCGACCCACCCATTTTGCTGGACTGGCTCCACTTTGCCCGTTTGGGTAAATCGGGTAGGCGGTCAGGTAGTCAAAAATAAAATTTTCAAAGTGGTCAAATTTGAGGTACGTAAACAATATTCTTGTCATAGTACTAAAGTGGCAATGAAACAATATTAGGGCGGGAAATTGAAGTTTTAAATTAAAATTTCAGAAAACGGTACCGAAGAAAGCCCTAAATTAACTGAACAACTTTTGTCATAAAATTCCAAAATTTGTTTGGCGGGGCCTAATATGGTGAAATCTTGTTAAAATTTACAGTACCAATATTTTGAACTACAGTACCGTCATAATGCGACAAAAAATGACGTAGAAATTGTGGAAATTGGAACAAAATTTTTGTTTAAAAAACCAAAATTTCAAAAATTGATGAAGCTTGCACATTTTGGAAATGCTGAAAGTGGCTGTAGAACGGTGGGGTGGGGGTGGGGACTTAGGCGATTTTGGGTCAAAAGTAAATTTTCAAAAGTGGTCAAATTTCGAGTCAAATGAAGGCCCTCATCGAACTTCGCCATGCCACCCACCCCCAAACTTGCTTTGTCGGATTTATATACTTGCTTTCTCAACCGGAATTTAAACGACGAACTAGGCCCAACACACATATTATCCCCCTTTTGTGCGAATTTGTGACCCACTATACATATATATATATATATATATATATATATATATGTATGTGTGCGCGCACATCTATATGCATATATATAGATATTGAGCTAGATATTTATTGATGTTGAATGACGGAAATTAATTTTTTCTTTCGAGTCAGAATGTGCCGGAAATCTCTACAGTAGATCTAAAATTAGCTGGTGGATCACCAAATTTTTTAAACATTTTTCGAAAAAAACCCGGTTGGGTCGTCCACCTTTAAAAATGCTAGTATGCATTTTTCCCGTATATATGTACGCGCGCGCGCGCGCCTACATGTTGTTTGTTTGTAAATGTTGAATATTTAGTCAGAATTTCCCTGAACATCTTCAACTGATGCTTCGACGTGGATGCATCCACCTCCGTTGAGCTTTAAGCCGGTTTTTAGCTATTAAAATTTAAAGCATTTTTCGAAAAAAAGCTCTCCCCTCCCGAGTCCGTCAAATATATATATATATGTATATATGTATATATATATATATATATATATATATATATATATATATATGTGACATATATACGCCTGCTCCATATTAGGGATCGGATTCGGCTCCGACTTCGGCTGGAATTGCGGCTTTCTCGGAAGCGAGACGCGCTCGTTCACCTTTTTCAAACTTTGGGGGGGGTCCCGTGTCGCGGCAAACTCGAATCAGCAATTTTTCGTGGACAAAGTTTTGGTATACAGTCTGCAAGTTGGCGGAAATCGGCAATTTCCCATTTTGGCAAGTTGGCCTACATCCATAATTGTCGGCAAACCACTTGCAATCAACATTTTCGCCAAATTTGTATATTGAATATTGCAGTGGTGAAACAAGAAAACACCGACGGAAATTTTGAAACGGTAATCCCTCAGATTTTTAAACATTTTCAGAAAATTTTCTGTGATCGTGTGTGTGCTCGCTGTGTGCGCGTGTTCCAATATGTGTGCGCGCGCATTTTGATTTGTATAGTTTATAAGATAGCATCGGAATCAGCAAGCCATGAGCTTTCCAACGATAGGAATATTGCATGTTCCAACTATTGCGCCAATACCCGGCAATAAGCAGTTTAATTTGTTCAATTTTTCATTCTTTCCTTAAGATATGATGATCCCTTTAATATTATATTTAAAATCCTGTTCCAGGTTAATTCAATTACAATTAGTTTGGAGGTTTCATTTTTGACAATGACATTGAAATAAGATTTTACGTAAGAATACAGCTTCACTACATTAAGTAAGTATTTTTCATAAAAACAAGTTCTGGCCAACTAGATTGCCTGTCAAAAATATTTTCCAATCCCTTTCCTAAAATTGCAAATTCGAGATCTTATCGTTAATTTTTAAATGCTAATTCTTTGTCTGAATGTCTAATTCCTCCCAGTTGTAATGTCTAACTTCAAAAAATTAAAGTAATGTGAGCTATGTAACGTAATGTTTCTCTTTTCATTTCTGTAGGTATAGTTTTAACAAAAGTAGGGAAAATTGCTTCAATAGGGCGGTGCATCACACTGTTATGTGATTTCTTGGCCCAATCATATTCAAC
>JASAND010018216.1:0-15385 GCA_030248195.1 Trissonchulus latispiculum
AATCTGAAGCGTTTTTATCGATTTAGTATCCGGTAACCTGGCATTTTTTTAGGGTTTTGAAAGTGGGGGGGGGGGGCTTCGCCCCCCCCGAGGGAGGGGGAAGTGGGGGGGGGCTTCCGAAAAGTGGGGGGGGGGCGAGCCAAATGTAAAATATACCGAAATTTTTAGCGAAAAATTAGCATTTTTAAGGTAAAAACGCAAAAAATCGCTGTTTTTAAGCTTAAAATGAGCTTATAAGTCCATAAATTAGCTAAAAATTGAGAAAATTTTTGAAAATTTGACCTCAAAAACCTAATTTTTTGACACTTTTGGACGACCCCCAAAAAAGTGGGTGGGGGCTTGCCGAAAAGTGGGGGGGGGCGAAAGTGGGGGGGGCTCCGAAAAGTGGAGGGGGAACCGAAAGAAGGGGGGCGGGCTCCCCCCCACCCCCCACTAAAAAAATGCCAGGTAACCGGATATAGACCGGATATGATGGGTTTATCTGAATATCCTCCCCCTGAGGATTCTAAAAATATATACTTTATATAGGCTACCTTCAAAGGATAACTCAGGACTGGTGCTGACTGTTCGGTTCCAAGATTTTTTGGTCAGACTTTAGTGCGGTGCTTTCCGCAAATCCTCTGGCAGACGACGTGCATGTTACAAGTCCCTGCTGTGATAATCAAAATTCTATCACATTTTATTGCATAAAACAATATCGAGAAGCACATACATGCAGATATACAAAGTGGCAGTCAATAGGCGGCAGAAGGTTATAAAACAATACGTAATAATGGTAATATATTATAATATTCGGCAAATAGCAATACCGAGATTTCTTTCGGAATTTCAGCACAACTAATAAACAAGATTTGGAACAACTTCAACAAGTAAAACTAAGCCTTAACACCAATTCAAAACCCAGGTTGCGGAGCACAGCAATCAAACACAGAAAGCAACCAGAATAAAATAAAAATCCACCACCGCTAAACTGTAGTTTGCAGAATGCTAACTGCTTTATGTGGCACAGCTACCAAGACTGCAATACCAACATTCGTTTTTCAAAGTAATGTATCATATATTTGTACGCAACTCAGCTTATCTTCTACATATCACAGAACGGACGTTGATGAGGTCCACTACCAGATGCAGTAAGTAAATGTTTTCACATAGACGTTAAAGCTGGACCAGTTTCTCTAAAAGGCAAGCTAACCTCAGTCTAGCAAATACCTAAATACAGCAGATGATCACTAACGTCTGCATCAGGCGAAGTTGAAAACGGTGAGCCGGTAGCAGGCCAATCACCCTGACTTGGTCAAATTACTTTTCCCCTAAGTATTTTCGCAAGAGCCGAAAATCGGATTGGGGGAGTACTCTGGGAGGGGAGGAGCTTGACACTGTTCCCTCAGCTTTCGCTCAAGCACACCTATGATAAAGTCTCCTCTCCAAATTCCATCCCGTGCCAACCGTAATATTTTCACACCTCATCAGTGGGAACATTCTATATCCTTACAACACCTCAACGATCTGACAAGGTTAAAACTCGCACAAGTAAAATACAAAAATAGACTTAAAAAAACGACAACAAATACTTAACATAATTGTAACAAGTTTCAAAAGCACACTGACTCTCAGTTCAGGTGCATCATTAAAACCACTAGCAGCCTCTTATTTAAGCTTCCACTGTTTGATAGAATTCGGTCTCGCCCTTTAACCCCAACAACGTACATAATATGTTTTTGGAATCGTCCAGAACAGATTGACTTAGAAATTTCGGAACTAATTGTTCTATTCTCGAAAAAACTAAACATACAGCATTTCAACAAAATCTTTATTGTATTTCATTCATTTATTTATTAAACAAAATTTGATTTTCAGCATCGAATTGAGACGGCTCAACTGCATGTTTTGGCAGCCATACAATAACACAGGGCTCGATTCTGGGTCTGCTGTAGAGCTGCTGATGGTCTACCCTGAAAAAGGACTACCCAAAAATAAGCAAAAATTATATTAACATTATTACAACTTTGTTGCCAAAAAGAGTAAAAATGGCCATCTTAAACAATTCAGAGATTTTTGAGAAATGCTCTTAAAAATCGTTAAAATTTGCTTAAAACAAGCAATTTATGGTTAAATCGGTTTAGGAGTTCACCCTTTTCATCAAGATATTTGAAACTTACAAAAAAGTAGCAAAATCTAGTATACGTATACTATAACAGTCTGACTTTCAAACATTGGATATTTATGTCATCGCAGTGTTAAAGAAAATTTAACTATTTTCGAAGAGTAGTAGCATTGGAGACATGACAGCAAAAACTGGGTAACACATTATAAAAAAGTGCAAAATAAGGCAAGAACCTACATAATAAAACCAAGTTTATACTAGCACGTCACAAACAAAGCAGGCAAAGGAACAGGTACAACCACAAGAAGAAAACGTTCACACAACGTGCAAGCATAGCAAGCAAAATTATTCGGCATTGCATTATCTATTTACTTACACAGTAGGAAAATTTTGATCAGCTAGCTATACGCGTTGTGCTTAGTCTTATGCTTGTTCGCTAGTGTGAACCGACCTTACTTAGCTTACATCCAAACATGCACAAGTAAGAAACCTAGTATTACGTATTCTCAGTACAAATCCTCATCCAACCAAAAAAGTACCAATGGTGCGCTGTTGCGGGCGAACACTGTCTAATCTGGGTTGTTTAGTTGGTGACTCACTGGGATAATTGGCCAGAAGACTGTGACGGTCCATTCTTGGTACCCAAGCGTTTCCGAGTACCTACGGCGGCATACGCTGCTGTGTCCCACGCTATACCTGAGTTACTGGACGGGAGGATCGATCATTGATCCGGCTGCACTGGGTAACCTATCCCGATCCTAAACCGATCTCGGATGTGGTCGTTGGCGGATATTGAAACCGATCTAGTAAGAGCACTGGATCCCCTACGAATTCCTGTCAAGGGAGGCCTATGTAGCTGGGCTAGACAAGGGTGTCGGGAGGCCACACCAACTCCGGGACGCGGGCGGACCCCCAATCCAACATTTGGCCGCTTGACGAGCTGCCGGCAACGCCAATACGGGGCATCTATCATTGAACCGCCAGCATCGTTTTCCTCTTCTAAAATAAAGTTGATGCATTAGATAGTGAAAGAAGTTCAATAATAATGTTGTCAATAAATAATATTACAACTTGCTAACTGCATGAAAATTACTCTGGCATTTGTTGCCAGACTTGTACAAGCTTCAGAAGTAATTATGTAAGAAGTAAATTTTGCGATGTTCAAGTAATTTTGTTATATCGCTATTGCAAGTAGCCTACTTTTTGGCAACAGTGACATAGAAATGATTTCGCGGCCGTACCTAATCGGTTTTAATACCTGGCGCTTCTGGGGAAACGTCCGATACAGTTCTCGCAACTGACAGAAGCGCATACACAGATGCCGGTGTTTAGAAAGGGGAAGAAGTGAGCAGAGATAAGAAGTAGAAATATCAGCTACCGTTATAGACTAGATAAAACGTAATGTCCATATCATGAGGCAAATCGGCAAATCACCGAAAGAGTCACAAACAAACTACAATACCAAAAAACTTAATTTTATTGCCCAAAACAATCCCACGTACTATATTATACCATGGCCTACTCACTTTCATCTTCGTGGCAAATTCAAGGAACGGCGGGGTACCAGCAAGACCACGCCGGCGATCAGCTTTATCTCAGACAAAGCTATCTGGACAACGACGGCTTGCTCGGAGAAACACCGACATCACTGCAGCCTGGCCGGTTCATCTCCCTCCTGTTTGGAGGCGAGAACAGACTGGGGTCTGCGATTTGAGCGTGGGGACTGAGGTGCAACCAAAGTTCTCGGTGGAGCAGCAGCAGCGTCTGCAGTACGTACTGAAGGAGAGTTGTGACGCAAGAGCAAGGCTGGATAGGAAACAGAGAATGGTTTACGGCAAGAGTAGCACAGATAAGAAAGTATGAAACTGTACACAGCATGTGTGAAATACAGTATGCTCGGTTAATACCCTTGACTTCACTCAAAAGAGAGGAGTTCACTTAGCACTAATTACACACTTTCATATAAAGACAGTGCCTGCTCGCAGATTGGCACATTGGCTTAAGGCTTATTGTAAGTAATTTGTTAGTTATTTTTAATAAATAATTATAACCTTGTTAATGTAATTAGAATATTAATTCGACAACTTAGCATTTTTTCAAGTTCTTCCAATGATATAAAATTGTTGCACAATACAAAATTGTAGGAATGTAGTATGAAACAATTTTTTTATCATTGGAAAGAGCAGAAAAACACTACTAAAGTTGGCCAATTAGTTTTTAATTGCATTAACCTAATTAAAGTTATAATTATTGCAATAAAATAATTAATAAATGTATTTAGTGCTAAGTGGGACCACCCAGAAGTTACGGGGTCCCGTCCCGAGTTAATGAACCGGAACACTGTTTTGTTTTTTCAGTGTGTTTTCAAGTACTCCTTTTTTAAAAATACAAAAATTTCAAAAACACTAAAAACCACACTCAAATTTTCACTTGAGCGAATTTTTATTCATTTTAGCATAATTTTGCGCTTTAATAAAAAAATTTTTCCCGCCGCAAAGATATCGGGATCTCGACATATCTATACGTCACTTTTTTTTTACGGTTTTGATATGGGGGCTAGAGGGGAAGTGGGGTTGGTGAGCTCGAGGTACAACATACCCAAATTTTTAGCGAAAAATTAGCATTTTGTTGTAAAAAATCGCTGCTTTTAAAGCTTAAAATGAACTTGCGTCCGCCAAATTTCAATTGAGAAAAAGTTTTGGAAATTTGACGCGCAAAAAATCCTAATTTTCGACACTTTTTGGGCGACTTCACAAAAGTTGGGGGGGGGGGGGGGGGGGGGCGAGGGAGGTAAAAGTGTAGGCCCCACTCACTAAAAATGCTGAAGGTATTTTGCTTCTCTGTTTGTTTTTCGTTTGGGTGTTAGTTGAGCACATATCATGTGCGCCCCACATTCTAGCAACGCTGCCACTAGGGACTCATATGGGGTACAGTATTCAATGAAATACCACTTCCAAATACTGAAAGACAGAAATAAAATACTGTAAAGCACAGATTTAACGTTCAGAACATTGAAATACGGTTTGGCGTTTCGATACTCAAGTTGGGGCAATATTATGTTTCGTTTTCTCTGTTACACGCAGGCTTGTGCATATTATTGTGCATATGCACATTTTTCCAAAATGCACAATTTCAAATTTAAAAATTTTAATACATAAATGCACAGTCCAATTTTGTTTCGCTAACCAATGTGTCGCCTTAAAAATTTCCAAAGTGCTTGAAATATTTAAAGTCGCTTTGGGGTTGGAGCCGCCGCCCCAGACCTCGCCTCTACTATTTTTCGGTGGGTCGGCATGACGCGCTCAACCTTACTTTGTTTTGGTTTCTTCTTCGCTACAGCCACTAATTAATTATTTAAATATTATTTGATACTGTGTGCGTTTCTTCATCGTCAAAAAAAAACGGCTGAAATTTCTTAAATATTTACATTTTCTTCCTCTACAGTACTGTCGCGTATAATGCTAGCTCTTCTCATTTTAGTTTATTAATCAGTTAAAACGGCAAATTGTCTACAAAATTTCTTCGTGTCCAAAATTCCAAAAATTTCGGAGCATTTTCACAGAAATTTCAGAATTTCCGGCATCGCGTTTCAATCAAATTTCTTTATATAGATATTACGGGCTGAATTACATCAAATCCGCAATTTTCAGTCGGAATTTTATCGTTACTTTAAAATTCTTGAATTATATTTATATATATACATAATTATATAAAAGTAAGTATAATTCGGCAGTGGGTTGACAACTCCTACCTTGATTTTATGTTCTTCACAATTTCAGCTTGTATATATATATATATATATATATATATATACATATATATATATATATATATAGTTAATAACGCACAGTATTGTAGATGTCGAAACCCGTCAATTTATATACGTTAATTTTGTATTTATGCATTTGCGTAAATATCAGTATATAATGTGTGCTAACCAGTTAAGACCTAAAAATCATGATTAAAACATCAACTATATAAAGTGCGGGATTCCAGTTAATGCCAAAATAGTAGAATACAAATACGGTAGTCAAAATGTAAGTTTTAGCTCCAGAAAAATGCACACATTTTTTTCCAACACGCACACTATTTTTTAAAATGCACAAAAAATGCACCGGCGTCTGCGACCAAAAACCCTGGTTACACGCGCAAAATGCTAAATATACTAATGTTAAAAACTGCTAAAAACGTGTTAATAGTGCGAAATATGAATTTCATGAAAAACACAGATTTAAAAAACACGTTTTCTTAAAAAACACTAAAAACACAAGTGAAATTTTGAAAACCCTGGACCCGAAAAAGCATCTAGCATCAGGCGCGTAGCGCCAGGGGTACTCTTCGAAATCGGAGAATAAAAGAAAAATTTTTACAAAGTAGCACCAAAGCGCGATTGGCACCGGGCGCGCATCAAATTTCGAAAATTTCGCCAGCGGCAAGAAGCTTTTCTCAACAAAAATATCCCAAAAGCTCCAGATTTTGCTTGGAAATTCAATCAACTGCTTAGATGGTGGTAGAAGTTCTCAGAGCATTTTTAGCTTGCCCTCCCAAATTTTTTCCGGCTACGCTAGCGCCTTTTCAGTACGACTTGCACATGCCAGCTTAAGGGGGGGGGGTCGCCGGGGTACCAGTAGCGTAGGTACGAAAAATTTTCAGGGAGGGCGGTGTTGACCGAAGGCTGAAGAAGGGGGGGGGGGGGGGGTAAATTTCATTTTTTGCGCAATAATTGTATGCACGCTACATATGCTGTAACTTTCCCTGTTAATATGTTTTCTAGTTCAGTACTATATATATATATATATATACATAGCTTAATGCTGTTGTAACCGAAAGCGGCACGCAAAAACCCAAAGCGGGGGGTCTGGGGGCGGAGCCCCCCAGAAGTTGAGAAAATTTTTAAATTTTGCCGTTAAAACGCTGCTGAAACATTGAATTCTTTTTGCATTGTATATTATCAGTTCCCAAACTAAATTTTGTAGTTTAATTTGCTACCTATTTAAATTTTTGACTTCCACAATCCCGTACGAAAACTAAGACTAAGATGCTCCCATTTGGAACAGGGTATTCTAAGCATATCCATTATCCGTCGTTGAAGGCAGATCATGTTTGGAATAATGCAGTTAATAACAGAACTACAAAGCAGGTAAACCAAGGTAAAGTAACTCAAACTAGCAGAGGTATAATTAAAATAGGAACACAAGTCCCAAAGGGGGGGTCGGGGGGGCGTACCCCCCAGAAGTTGAGAAAATTTTTAAAGTTCGCCATTAAACGCTATTGAAACATTTAATTCTTTACAATGATTTATCAATTGTCTAACAATATTTCGCACCTTTATATATTTGCTATTTTCTACGTTTACTGTCTTGTCCGAAAACTCAAACTATTAGGATGCTCCCATTAAGAACTGCGTATCCTGATTATATCAACCAATTATGCCGAAGCTGAGATGTTGGGAATAACGCAGATATTTAACAGCAAAACTGCAAAAGCAAGTAGTTATATATACAAACATTCGTTAGCATGCTTAATGAAAAATAATAATTTTGATAATGTAAATAGCCAAAATTCGCGCCGAAGGCGCAAAAATTTTTTAATGGTGTAGAAAATGCATCAATGTTGAGCTATTTTGAAGCATTAATGTACAATTTGTGCATGTTTCTAATCACATTAAACGCCCCGCGCTCCGCGCGGGCGTAAAATTTTTCTTTTGCCCAAATTTTCAGGGGGCAAAGCCATTATTTCGGGGAGGGCGGCCGCCCGCCCCGCCCGCCCCGTATCTACGCTAGTGCAACATATATAGTAAAAATGTTGAATGGATAATCGCGAGAGACGTGGTAGTTTGCTTGGTCAGTTTTAGGCTATATATAGGGGTATATATATATATATATCGATATCATATATTTTCATATATATGATTATATATATATCAGATTGAAGCTCTCGATGTCCTGCTATACATTTTATCTTCTTGGACCAAGTCTCTACAAAGCAGTATGAAAAAGTTAAACCGTCATTAAAGTTTGAAGTAAATACCAGTCGGAAGGAGCTTGATCAAATTGTTCAAACGCCGTTTCTCGCTCGTTGCTTGACGTATCAGTGTCATTGCACAGACAATAAATAACCCAAGATAGAGGCTTCAATTTGATGTATTGATCCATTACCGTAGTCTTTTGTCATCCTATGTAGTACACGTCTTCGAAGCCCTTAGCGAGGCATAGTGGCGTAAATACTAAATTGTAGGGATTTGAACTGCATTATCTCTTAACTGGATTGACCCTGGACTCTAATATATGTGTCCTGTTCACATTTTGACACATATGGGGGTATATTACACCCGAAAATGAGCGAAATCGGTGACTATAAAATTTGGTACCCGGCACTAGCGTAGATACGGGGCGGGCGGGGCGGGCGGCCGCCCTCCCCGAAATAATGGCTTTGCCCCCCTGAAAATTTGGGCAAATGAAAAATTTTACGCCCGCGCGGAGCGCGGGCGTTTAATGTGATTAGAAACATGCACAAATTGTACATTAATGCTTCAAAATAGCTCAACATTGATGCATTTTCTACACCATTAAAAAATTTTTGCGCCTTCGGCGCGAATTTTGGCTATTTACATTATCAAAATTATTATTTTTCATTAAGCATGCTAACGAATGTTTGTATATATAACTACTTGCTTTGCAGTTTTGCTGTTAAATATCTGCGTTATTCCCAACATCTCAGCTTCGGCATAATTGGTTGATATAATCAGGATACGCAGTTCTTAATGGGAGCATCCTAATAGTTTGAGTTTTCGGACAAGACAGTAAACGTAGAAAATAGCAAATATATAAAGGTGCGAAATGTTGTTAGACAATTGATAAATCATTGTAAAGAATTAAATGTTTCAATAGCGTTTAATGGCGAACTTTAAAAATTTTCTCAACTTCTGGGGGGTCCGCCCCCCAGACCCCCCGTTTGGGACTTGTGTACCTATTATAATTAGACCTCTGCTAGTTTGCTTTACTTTACCTTAGTTTACCTGCTTTGTAGTTCTGTTATTAACTGCATTATTCCAAACATGATCTGCCTTCAACGACGGATAATGGATATGCTTAGAATACCCTGTTCCAAATGGGAGCATCTTAGTCTTAGTTTTCGTACGGGATTGTGGAAGTCAAAAATTTAAATAGGTAGCAAATTAAACTACAAAATTTAGTTTGGGAACTGATAATATACAATGCAAAGAATTCAATGTTTCAGCAGCGTTTTAACGGCAAAATTTAAAAATTTTCTCAACTTCTGGGGGCTCCGCCCCCTGACCCCCCGCTTTGGGTTTTTGCGTGCCGCTTTCGGTTACAACAGCATTAAGCTATGTATATATATATATATATGTACTGAACTAGAAAACATATTAACAGGGAAAGTTACAGCATATGTAGCGTGCATACAATTATTGCGCAAAAAATGAATTTTACCACCCCCCAGCCTTCGGTCAACACCGCCCCCCCTGAAAATTTTTCGTACCTAAGCAACTGGAACCCGGCGAACCCCCCCTTAAGCTAGAATGTAGAAATCATGCTAGGCACTAGCGTAGCCAGAAAAAAATTAGGAGGGGGGCAAGCTAAAAATGCTCTGAAACTTCTACCGCATCTAAGCAGTTGGTGGAGATTTCCAAGCAAAATCTGGAGCTTTTTGGGATATTTTTGTTGAAAAATAGCGCCGCTGGCGAAAATTTTTCGAAACATTTATCGCGCTGGTGCTAATCGCGCTGGTGCTACTTGTTAAAAATTTTTCTTTTGTCTCCGATTTCGGGGGGGCATGCCCTGGCTACGCGCCTGATGCTAGGTATGCTCGGGTCCAGGGTTTTTTCAAAATTTCACTTGTGTTTTTTAGTGTTTTTTTAAGAAAACGTGTTTTTTAAATCTGTGTTTTTCATGAAATTCATATTTCGCACTATTAACACGTTTTTAACGGTTTTTACAGCATTAGTATATTTAGCATTTTGCGCGTGTAACCAGGGTTTTTTTTGGTCGCGGACATGTGTGCATTTTTTGTGCATTTTTAAAAAATAGTGTGCATGTTGGAAAAAATGTGTGCATTTTTAAAAAATTGCTTATTTTGAACTAAAACGTACATTTTTGGCCGTAAATTTGTATTCTACCTATTTTTGGCATTAACTGGAATCCCACGCTTTATATAGTTGATGTTTTAATCATGATTTTAGGTCTTAACTGGTTAGCACACGTATATACTGATATTTACGCAAATGCATAAACAAATTAACGTATATAGGTGTCGGGTTTCGACATCTGCAATGCAGTGACCCTATTAACTATATATATATATATACATATATATATATATATATATATATATATATATATACAAGCTAAAAATTGTGAAGAACATAAAATCAAGATAGGGCTGTCAATTTAATGCCAAATTATACTTACTTATATAATTATGTATATATATATATATAATTCAAGAATTTTAAAGTAACGATAAAATTCCGAGCTGAAATTGCGGATTGATGTAATTCAGCCCCGCTAATATCTATATAAAGAAGAAATTTGATTGAAACGCGATGCCGGGGGGTCTGGGGGGCGAAGTCTCCCAGAAGCTGAGAAAATTTTTGGAATTTTGGACACGAAAGAAATTTTTATGAACAATTTCTTACCGTTTTAACTGATTAATAAACTAAAATGAGAGAGCTAGCATTATACGCGACGAACCTTTGTAGAGGAAGAAAATGTAAAGAAATAGTTTAAGAGAAATTGGCTTCAGCCGTTTTTTTGACGATGAAGGAACGCACAGTATCAAATAATATTTAAATAATTAATTAGTGGCTTTAGCGAAGAAGAATAAAACAAAGTAAGGTTGTTGCGATCATGCCATTACCGAAAAATAGTAAGGGGAGCGGGGGTCTGGGGGCGGCAGCTCCCAGCTAAAAGCTAGAGCTTTTAAAAATATTTCAAGCACTTTGGAAATTTTTTAGAGCATTTTGTGGTTAGCGGAAGCAAAATTGGACTGTGCATTTATGTGTGCATTTTTAAATTTGAGTGTGCATTTTGGAAAAAAGTGTGCATATGCACAATAATATGCACAAAAAAACCCTGCGTGTAACAGAAGAAAACGAAAACATAATATTGCTTGCTTAGTCTTTATAAACCATATTTCAATGTTCTGAACGTTAAATCTGTGCTTTGCAGTATTTTATTTCTGTCTTTTCCAGTATTTGGAGATATTATTTCATTGAATATATACCCATATAGTCCCTAGTGGCAGCGTTGCTTAGAATAATGAAGGCTACATGATATGTGCTCAACTAACACCCAAACGAAAACAAACAGAAGCAAAATATAGCTGGCATTTTTAGTGGGGGTGGGGGCCCCCACTTTTCGATTCCCCCTCCACTTTCGCCCCCCCACCAACTTTGTGGGGGTCGCCCAAAAGTGTCGAAAAATTAAGTTTTTAACGTCAAATTTCCAAAACTTTTCTCAATTAATTTGTGGACTTATAAGTTCATTTTAAGCTTAAAAACAGCGATTTTTTGCGTTTTTACCTTAAAATGCTAATTTTTCGCTAAAAATTTAGGTATATTTGTACCTCGGGCTCGCCCAGCCCCCACTTCCCCTCCCTAGCCCCCACTATCAAAACCGTAAAAAAGTGGCAGTATAGATATGTCATAGTCGATATCTTTGCGTAGAAGGCGAAAACTTTTTTTGGTAAAAACTTAAAATTATGCTTAAAATGAATAAAAATTCGCTCCTTCTGGTGAAAATTTGAGTGTGGTTTTTAGTGTTTTTTGAAATTTTGTATTTTTTAAAAAAGGGTGCGAAAACACACTGAAAAAACAAAACAGTGTTCGGTTCATTAACTCGGGACGGGACCCCCCCCGTAACTTCTCTGGGTGGTCCCACTTAGCACTAAATACATTTATTAGTTATTTTTATTAAATAATTATAACTTTAATTAGGTTAATGCAATTAAAAAACTAATTCGCCAACTTTGTAGTATGTTTTCTGCTCTTTCCAATGATAAAAAATTGTTTCATACTACATTCCTACGAATTTAATATTGTGAAACAATTTTTATATCATTGGAAAGAGCAGAAAAATGCTACAAAGTTGTCGAATTAGTATTCTAATTGCATTAACCTAATTAAGGTTATAATTATTTATTAAAAATAACTAACAAATTACCTACAATAAGCCTTAAGCTAATGTGCCAATCTGCGAGCAGGCACACGCTTATATGAAAGTGTGTAATTAGTGCTAAGTGGGGCCCCTCTGAAGTTACGGGTGGGGGGGGGGTCCAGAATTAATTAACCGAGCATACCTAGCTTGATTTCTACATGCTGGTGTACGAGTTTCATACTCTTATCTATTATACACTCTTGCGTAAACCATTCTCTGTTTCTTTATTCTAGTCCAGCCTTGTCTGCGTCTGAAGACTCTCCTTCAGTAGTGCGTACTGCGGACGCTGCTGCTGCTCACAACCAGGGATCGCTTTTGGTTTTACCTCAGTCCCCGCCTTCAAATCACAGACCCCAGTCTGTATTCTCGCCTCCAAACAGGAGGAATGGTTCCGTAGGCTGCAGTGATGTCGGTGTTTCTCCGAGCAAGCGTCGTTGTCCAGATAGCTTGTCTGAGATAAAGCCTGATCACCGGCGTGATTTGCTGGTACCCCCGCGTTCCTTGAATTTTGCCGACGAAGAGATGGAAAGTGGTGGGTTATGTTATAATATAGTACGTGGGATTGTTTTAAGGTGTTGTGGCAATAAATTCGTTTTTGTTATTGTAGTTTGTTTGTGACTCTTTCGGTGGTTACTTGTTTGCCTCATATTATGGACATTACGTTTTATCTAGTCTATAACGGTGCTGGTGGCCTACTACTTCTTATCTCTTACTCACTTCTTCCCCTTTCTAAGCTACCGGCCGCTCAACGTATGCGCTTCTGTCAGGATTGCGAAGGCAGGTCCCAGTGGACCCGGCGTAGTGCTATCGGACGTTTCCCAAGCATAGGCTATTAAAACTTCCGATTAGACGGCCGCAGGAAATCATTTCTATGTCACTGTTGCCAAAAAGTAGATACTTTTAATAGCGATATAACAAAATTACTTAATTTCGTAAAATTACTTCTTACATAATTACTTCTCAAGCTTGTACAAGTCTGGCAACAAATGCCAGAGTAATTTTCATGCAGTTAGCAAGTTGTAATATTATTTATTGACAACATTATTATTGAACTTCTTTCCTATCTAATGTTTCACTTTATTTTAGAAGAGGAAAACGATGCTGGCGATTCAATGATAGATCTTGTATTGGCGTTGCCGGCTGCTCGACAAGCGGCAAATGTTGGATTGGGGGTCCGCCCGCGTCCCGGAGTTGGTGTGGCCTCCCGACACCCTTGTCTAGCCCAGCTACATAGGCCTCCCTTGACAGGAATTCGTAGGGGATCCAGTGCTCTTACTAGATCGGTTTCAATTCCGCCAACGACCACATCAGATCGGTTTAGATCGGATGGGTTTGGCGGTAGAAGCCGGATCAATGATCGATCCTCCCGTCCAGTAACTCAGGCTCAGCGTGGGCCACAGCAGCGAGCCGCCGTAGGCACTCGGAAACGCTTGGGTCCCAAGAATGGACCGTCACAGTTTTCTGCCAATTATCCCAGTGAGTCACCAACTAAACAACCCAGATTAGACAGTGTTCGCCCGCAACAGCGCACCATTGGTACTTTTTTGGTTGGATGAGGATTTGTACTGAGAATACGTAATACTAGGTTTCTTACTTGTGCATGTTTGGATGTAAGCTAAGTAAGGTCGGTTCACACTAGCGAACAAGCATAAGACTAAGCACAACGCGTATAGCTAGCTGATCAAAATTTTCCTACTGTGTAAGTAAATAGATAATGCAATGCCGAATAATTTTGCTTGCTATGCTTGCACGTTGTGTGAACGTTTTCTTCTTGTGGTTGTACCTGTTCCTTTGCCTGCTTTGTTTGTGACGTGCTAGTATAAACTTGGTTTTATTATGTAGGTTCTTGCCTTATTTTGCACTTTTTTATAATGTGTTACCCAGTTTTTGCTGTCATGTCTCCAATGTTTCTACTCTTCGAAAATAGTTAAATTTTCTTTTTAACACTGCGATGACATAAATATCCAATGTTTGAAAGTCAGACTGTTATAGTATACGTATACTAGATTTTGCTACTTTTTTGTAAGTTTCAAATATCTTGATGAAAAGGGTGAACTCCTAAAACCGATTTAACCATAAATTGCTTGTTTTAAGCAAACTAACAATTTTCTAAAAGCATTTCTCAAAAATCTCTGAATTGTTTAAGATGACCATTTTTACTCTTTTTGGCAACAAAGTTGTAATAATGTAATATAATTTTTGCTTATTTTTGGGTAGTCCTTTTTCAGGTTAGACCATCAGCAGCTCTACAGCAGACCCAGAATCGAGCCCTGTGTTATTGTATGGTTGCCAAAACATGAAGTGGAGCCGTCTCAATTCGATGATGAAAATAAAATTTTGTTTAATAAATAAATGAATGAAATACAATAAAGATTTTGTTGAAATACTGTATGTTTATTTTTTCGGGAATAGAACAATTAGGTCCGAAATTTCAAAGTCAATCTTCTGTTCTGGACGATTCCAAAAGCATATGTACATTGTTGGGGTGAAAGGGCGGGACCGAATTCTATCAAACAGAGGAATCTTAATTTACAGGTTGCTGGTGGTTTTAATGATGCACCTGAACTGAGAGGCAGTGTGCTTTTGAAACTTGTTACAATTATGTTAAGTATTTGTTGTCGTTTTAAGTCTATTTTTGTCTTTTTTACTTATGCGAGTTTTTACCTTGTCAGATCGTTAAGGATATAAAATGTTCCCACTGATGAGGTGCGAAAATATTACGGTTGGCACGGGATGGAATTTGGAGAGGAGATTTATCATAGGTGTGCTTGAGAGAATAGCTGAGGGAGCAGTGTCAAGCTCTTCCCCTCCCAGAGTAATTTTCAATCCGATTTTCGGCTCTTGGGAAAATACTTGGGAGAAAAGCAATTTGACCAGGTCAGGGTGATTGGCCTGCTACCGGCTCACCGTTTCCAACTTCGCCGCATGCAGACGTTAGTGATCATCTGCCGTAGTATAGGTAATTGCTAGACTGAGTTTAGCTTGCCTTTTAGAGAAACTGGTCCAGCTTTAACGGCTGTGTGAAAACATTTACTTACTGCATCTGGTAGTGGACCTCATCAACGTTCATTCTGTGATATGTAGAAGATAAGCTGAGTTGCGT
>JASAND010018221.1:0-20327 GCA_030248195.1 Trissonchulus latispiculum
GTCATCCTCTTTTCCGATAACCCGTCTGTAAAGTTTTCTGATGTAGAAACAATTTTGTTTTTTTCAAATTTTCCGTAACTCAAGCAGCGCGACGCCCCTCCCCTTGCTTACTTGCTTAGGCAGCAACATCGTGTCCGATGTATCGCTGGTATCCAACTTCATCCCAAGGTTTCATCGACCACCAAGCGCCACTGTGTTCTGTCGGCGGCAATCATTCTGCAGATTCCAATCCAGTCGTCGTGCCAGAGTCTACCATAGGTTCTTGACAGTCCCTGGAGGTCCTTCTGGACAACTCGTAGCCAAGTTTGGCGCACACCTCCCCTCGGCCTACGCCAGTCTGCCGGCGGGGCAAAGTCAAGTATTCCCTTAGGGAAACGAGCAGCCGGCATACGCAATACGTGGCCGAAATACGTAAGACGACGTCGTTTGATGACATTGGTAATAGTTTGCCGATGCAGCCGATTTCGAATTGCGTCGTTCGTGATTCGATCCGTATAGACAGTCCTGAGTATGCGACGGAGGCAGCGCATCTCAAAACCAGCCAGTAAATTTAGATCGGCGACTTTTACTGGCCAGGTTTCGCACCCGTATAGCAGTACCGACATGACCGCCGCGTCAAAAACTTTAGTTTTAACCGTCAGAGAGATGTCACGTTTGCTCCATAGCTGGCTTCGAAGGCAGCGAGCAGCCTGGGCTCTAGCAATTCTATAACGGACCTCTGATGTGATAGAGCCATTATGGGTGATTTCGGAGCCGAGATATCTAAAGGCGACCACAGATTCCAGAATAGTCCCAGTGATCGCTATATTGGGAGGAGGGCAGTGGCTGAAAAGGATCTTAGTTTTTCTGGCATTTATCTTCAAGCCAACTCTCGCTGCTGCCGCAACGACAGCTAACAGTAATTGGCGAAGATGTACTTCCGAATCTGCCAAGATGGCTATGTCATCTGCATAGTCAAGGTCCGAAATTATAGGACCGTGACCAAATAGAACACCATCTCCAACGTCAGCAACCGCAGTTCTCATCACCCAGTCGACAAGACAGTTGAAAAGTAAGGGAGACAGTGGAGCACCCTGCCGTACCCCAGTTTGGACCACGAAATCGTCCGAGAGCTGACCACAGGCCCTGACTCGATTTTGGGTATTCGCATACAACAGTTTTATTATGCGAATCAGTTTCGTCGGCACGCCGTCAGACTCCAATATAGCATATAGGGAAGATCGATCTCCTGAATCAAAGGCCGCTTTAAAGTCTACGAATCCAATTAAAGTTGCTTTCCCATATTCAGACCTGGTTTCCAGAATGCGACGTAAGGTGAAGATTTGGTCAATGCAGCCACGGTTTGGTCTAAAGCCGGCCTGATTCTCCCGTAGCACAGGCTCATATACTCGCCCAAGGCGCCGAAGAATGATAAATTCTAACAGTTTGTAGGCGCAACAGAGTAAGGATATGCCGCGATAATTTGAGCAGTCAGTTCTAGAGCCTTTCTTGTGCAGCGGGATCACGATGGCGGAGTTCCACTCATCGGGGAGGTTCTCACGATCCCATATCAGAGAGATCAACTTATGTAATTGCTGCGACAGAATTTCTCCACCAAATTTCAGCAACTCTGCCGGAATGCCGTCCGAGCCGGGAGCTTTGCCGTTTCGAAGGCACTGGATGGCCTCCCTCACCTCATCAAGCGATGGGGTATCTTCTCTGCACTGGAAGAAACCCAGGAAAGGGAGGTCCGCAGGACGGATTGGGTTGGCTGGCGGCTCTCCATTAAGTTGTTCCTCAAAGTGTTCTTTCCAGCGTTTGAGTTTGTCCACGTTTGATGTGGTAGGATTGCCCTGGCGATCATGCAGAATTTCGCTTGGCTTAGACTGGGGGAGATCAAATTTCTCCATTAGTTTGAATACGTTGTACCATCGTCCAGCATGAAGTGAACTGTTTATATCATCCGCAACTGAGCGCCAGTAGTCATTGCGGTCCCGCCTGATCAGGTTTCTGATTTGATGGTTTAGATGACGGAGTTCTGGACAATGACGGCGCCTCCCAAACGGAAAGCGTCGTCGTCGTTCGTCAATGAGTTCCAGAGTATCTGGTTGGAGGATGATTTGTCGATCACGCCTGGAAGCCCCAATCACCTGATCGGAAACCAACTTTATAGAGTCCCTTATTGATGTCCACAGTTCGTCGACATCATCCGTAGGAGGAGAGGCGCTGATGACAGTGGACAGCTCATCAGAGTATTGGTTTTGTACATTTGGCTGATAGAGCTGAGACACCTTATAGGATTTAGGACGATTGTTCAGCTGGCGGTTTAGCCGAAGTCGGATCACACATTTGACCAGAGCATGGTCCGACTGATGATCAGTTCCCCAGTAAGAACGACAGTTCAAGGCAGATCCTTTCCAGCGACTTTTGATTAGGACAAAGTCAATCTGATTGCGAGTTCTACGGTCCGGGGATAGCCACGTAGTTAGGTGTTTTTCACGGTGACGGAAATTCGTAGACGCCACGAACAAGTCGAACCTGCTAAGAGTGCTGACCAGCCGGTCACCGTTTGAAGTCCTTCGGCCGATAGAAAAGTTGCCGATGTAGCGACGTTCCGCCCTATCTGCCGGTCCCAACTGGGCATTGAGATCGCCCATAATGATCAGGAAGTCACGCCGGGGCACAGCCGAGATCAGGGTGTCCAGTTCTTGATAGAAATTGTCCTTCGCAGCGTCGTCACTCGCTTCCGTAGGCGCATAGACCGCGATAATAGTGGTATTGAAAGGCTTAGTAGAAAGACGGATACTTGCAAGCCGGTTAGACATAGGCTTCCAGTCCAGCACCGAATCGGCGATACGGGGGGAAAGACAGAAACCTACGCCACCATAGGCATCTGCACCGCCAGAGTGTAGCAACTCATAGTTCGACCACGTTAATACCTCGCCATCCACGCACGGAATCAAGATACGCCGGGAGCCACAACCAGCGATTCTGAGCTCCGAGAGACACGCAACTTCAATGCCGTATCGATAGAGGGAGCGAGCCACCAGAGACTGCGTATCGGGGTTGCGAAGGCTGCGGACGTTCCAAGCCCCCACAGAGACATTTCTAGCCGCAAGGTTATGTAAGGGCAGCATATTATGCGTAATTGTTAAATAAGAATCGTAATGGCACCATAATAACGAATCGTAATAGATGAATCGCCATAAATGAATCGTAATTATATAAAGTATCGTAATAGATAATCAAAATTAAATTCGTAATCGTAATCGTAAATGCAGAAATATATACACGAAATAAGCTCTTATCACAGCCAGAGACAATGACATAAGATCGTGAGATTCCAGGGATTCCAAATGGATATTACTGGCTGGATTTTACGTGGGCTCGCCACACCCACAACCATCTGAATCTGAATCAAATGGGTTAAAACCTCTTTGATGCCCCTCCCCGGTGGGAGTTCGGCCCCCCGTCATCCTCTTTTCCGATAACTCTTCTGTAAACGTTTTCTGATGCAGAAACAATTGCGTTTTTACAAGTTTTCCGTACCCCATGCAGCGCGACGATCCCCCCCTCCCCGGTGGGAGTTCGGTCCCCGTCATCCTGTTTTCCGATAACCCCTCTGGAAACGTTTTTGTCATTGGAGGACTCCTCCAAAGTGAAGCCAGCGGTCTGTGGCGCCCTTGTCAGGGGTGAATGGTCAAATTGGTGGTCAAATTTTCCGTACCTGACGCAGCGCGATGACCCCCCCCCCCCTTTCCCGGTGGGAGTTCGGCCCCCCGTTGTCCTCTTTTCCGATAACCCTTCTCAAATCGTTTTCTGATGTAGAAACAATTGCGTTTTTTCCAATTTTCCGTACCCCACGCAGCGCGACGACCCCCCCCCGTTGGGGGTTCGGCCCCCCGTCATCCTCTTTTCCGATAACCCTTCTGTAAACGTTTTCTGATGAAGAAACAATTGCGTTTTTACAAATTTTCCGTACCCCACGCACCGCGACAACCCCCCCCCCTCCCCGGTGGGAGTTCGGCCCCCCGTCATCCTCTTTTGCGATAACCCGTCTGTAAACGCTTTCTGATGTAGAAACAATTGCGTTTTTTCAACTTTTCCGTACCCCACGCAGCGCGACGCCCCCCCCTTCCCGGTGGGAGTTCGGCCCCCCGTCATCCTCTTTTCCGATAACCCGTCTGTAAACGTTTTCTGATGAAGAAACAATTGCGTTTTTACAAATTTTCCGTACCCCACGCAGCGCGACGCCCCCCCCCCTTCCCGGTGGGAGTTCGGCCCCCCGTCATCCTCTTTTCCGATAACCCTTCTGTAAACGTTTTCTGATGAAGAAACAATTGAGTTTTTACAAATTTCCGAACCCCACGCACCGCGACGACCCCCCCCCCTTCCCGGTGGGAGTTCGGCCCCTCGTCATCCTCTTTTCCGATAACCCGTCTGTAAACGTTTTCTGATGTAGAAACAATTGCGTTTTTTCAAATTTTTCGTACCCCACGCAGCGCGACGCCCCCCCCTCCCCGGTGGGAGTTCGGCCCCCCGTCATCCTCTTTTCCGATAACCCGTCTGTAAAGTTTTCTGATGTAGAAACAATTTTGTTTTTTTCAAATTTTCCGTAACTCAAGCAGCGCGACGCCCCTCCCCGGTGGGAGTTCGGCCCCCCGTCATCCTCTTTTCCGATAACTCTTCTGTAAACGTTTTCTGATGCAGAAACAATTGCGTTTTTACAAGTTTTCCGTACCCCATGCAGCGCGACGATCCCCCCCCTCCCCGGTGGGAGTTCGGTCCCCGTCATCCTGTTTTCCGATAACCCCTCTGGAAACGTTTTTGTCATTGGAGGACTCCTCCAAAGTGAAGCCAGCGGTCTGTGGTGCCCTGACCAGGGTCCGGACTGCTCAAAAATCGATTTTTTTAAAAATTACAATTTTGGTATCAAATTAAAGCCCTTGGTGAGGCGAACATTTTTTGTCATTGGAGGACCCCTCCAAAGTGGACCCAGCGGTCTGTGGTACCCTGACCAGGGTCCGGACTGCTCAAAAATCGATTTTTTTTAAAAATTACAAGTTTGGTATCAAATGAAAGCCCATGGTGAGGCGAACATTTTTTGTCATTGGAGGACCCTCCAAAGTGGACCCAGCGGTCTGTGGTGCCCTGACCAGGGTCCGGACTGCTCAAAAATCGATTTTTTTTTAAAATTACAAGTTTGGTATCAAATGAAAGCCCATGGTGAGGCGAACATTTTTTGGCATTGGAGGACCCCTCTAAAGTGTCCCTAGCGAGCAGTGGCGCCCTTGTCAGGGGTGAATGGTCAAATTGGTGGTCAAATTTTCCGTACCCCACGCAGCGCGACGACCCCCCTCCGTTGGGGGTTCGGCCCCCCGTCATCCTCTTTTCCGATAACTCTTCTGTAAACGTTTTCTGATGCAGAAACAATTGCGTTTTTACAAATTTTCCGTACCCCACGCACCGCGACTACCCCCCCTCCCCGGTGGGAGTTCGGCCCCCCGTCATCCTCTTTTGCGATAACCCGTCTGTAAACGTTTTCTGATGTAGAAACAATTGCGTTTTTACAAATTTTCCGTACCCCACGCAGCGCGACGCCCCCCCCCTTCCCGGTGGGAGTTCGGCCCCCCGTCATCCTCTTTTCCGATAACTCTTCTGTAAACGTTTTCTGATGCAGAAACAATTTTGTTTTTTTCAAATTTTCCGTAACTCAAGCAGCGCGACGCCCCTCCCCGGTGGGAGTTCGGCCCCCCGTCATCCTCTTTTCCGATAACTCTTCTGTAAACGTTTTCTGATGCAGAAACAATTGCGTTTTTACAAGTTTTCCGTACCCCATGCAGCGCGACGATCCCCCCTCCCCGGTGGGAGTTCGGCCCCCCGACATCTTCTTTTCCTATAACCCTTCTGTAAACGTTTTCTGATGTAGAAAAATTGCGTTTTTTCAAATTTTCCGTACCCCACGCAGCGCGACGACCCCCCTCCCCTCCCCGGTGGGAGTTCGGTCCCCGTCATCCTGTTTTCCGATAACCCCTCTGGAAACGTTTTTGTCATTGGAGGACTCCTCCAAAGAGAAGCCAGCGGCCTGTGGCGCCCTGACCAGGGGTTTAGTAGCTTTTTTGATTGCCAGGGAACCGACTCCGGCTTCCTTGTCGTGTGGTTTACCTTAGTTCGAGTGAAGAGATTGAGCCTGGCTATAAGTTGCGCTACAGCGGAAAAATGATGGAAAACAGAGAGTTTGAGCGAGGCTATAAGTTGCGCTACAGCGGAAAAATGCTAGAAACAAGTGGGAAAAATGCCCTAGACGGGCATGCAATGGCTAGAATAGGGAAAGGAGGGAGGGCGGAAAAATGCCAATAGATTTTACAGTCGGCGCTGAAAATGATAGAAACTAGGTTCAGCGCCGAATAGGGAATGCAGTCGGCGCTGAAAATGAAAGAAACTAGGGTTCAGCGCCGAATAGGGAATGCAGTCGGCGCTGAAAATAATAGAAACTAGGGTTCAGCGCCGAATAGGGACGGCTGTCGGGTCATGTTGCTGCGTGGAACAGGCACTTTCTCCGTCCATCCTATTCGCGTGAACTGCTCAGCACGAGTCGCTTAAAGGCTACGTCGGTTACGAATGACAGTTTTAATAGTTTCTAATAATTTATTATTACTGTTTCTGTTTTTCACGATAATTCTGTTTTAGTAAATAAATAATAATACATAAAGAATAAATAAAGCCGTTGTAGTAAGTATAGAAAGGAGTTCTATCAAAAGTAGTTCTATCAACGTCTTTCTATTCGTAGCCGTGTGATTGGAAGCCCCATGTCTAAGCTAAAAAGCGGCTATGAATTTTATAGTTTGAGCAACAGATCCATACTTTGAAGTTTTAGTGTCCATTTCCAAGGGCTGAGCTGTTTGCGCTGTACAAATGTATAGTAATTTCGCCTTTAAGCGACTCGTGCTGAGCAGTTCACGCGAATAGGATGGACGGAGAAAGTGCCTGTTCCACGCAGCAACATGACCCGACAGCCGTCCCTATTCGGCGCTGAACCCTAGTTTCTATTATTTTCAGCGCCGACTGCATTCCCTATTCGGCGCTGAACCCTAGTTTCTTTCATTTTCAGCGCCGACTGCATTCCCTATTCGGCGCTGAACCTAGTTTCTATCATTTTCAGCGCCGACTGTAAAATCTATTGGCATTTTTCCGCCCTCCCTCCTTTCCCTATTCTAGCCATTGCATGCCCGTCTAGGGCATTTTTCCCACTTGTATATATAGTATATAAATTAAAACCTTATATACGTATGTGTTCAATCAAGGGAACAGTAACTCTATTTGTCTAACCAAATATTGGCTTAAGTATTAAACTGTTCAAGGCAAAGAAGTCAAAGTTTTAAGAGCAAATTTACTCCGAAATTTAAAATTTTCTTAAACTTCTGCGCCCCCAGACCCCCTGCGTATCTATTTTTCGTGACCTATTCATTCATACTCTTACACCACAGAGAGAGCACGCAATTTAAGCTCGAGCTACGACTCTTAACGTTGTTTAAAACTCTTAAAAACAGCATTAATTCGACGCTAAATGCGTGTATATATAGCATTTATAACGTTGAAAAGCGATTTTTGTAATTTTACGCAGTCGAACTTAAAAATACGCACTCGAAAACAAAAATACGCAAAATTTACGCAGGTCCTATTTTCAAAAAAACCCTGCTACAAACATATGGTAGCAGAGCTGTGACCTATCTGTTATTAACGTTTTCACTACTACGTACCGGGATGTCCAACGATAACCCCTGTAAGAAATGCAATCAGGCCACCCACCGGAAGACCTTCTCTGTGATAACTGTTCACAGTGGTGGTGCTCCACATGCATCAACACTGTGATGCTAAATCTTCTAACGCCCGGACTTTTCAAATATCTCCAGAAACGTGAATTCCCTTGGCAATGTAATGACTGTTCTGCCATTACACTACCTCAACAGCTTCTGAACGGCAACATTCTTGCCAAAGACGCTTTGCTCAAGCTTGGTTGCAATCCTATGGCTTTTGCAGTCAACTCTAACGTTCGGCAACCTGGTACCTCAATCCACCTCCGCAAAAATATCCTAGACCAACCCTCCCATCCGATTGCCGAAAGAAACGCAGAATCAGCCCCCTCAGAACCTAGTCCGACCGCTGCCGCCCTGGAGCTGATGAAACTGATGATGACCCAACTCCAGCAGGATAAGGAGGACAGGAAGGAAGAACGTCTCCAACGACAACGCTGGGAGGAAAGGCAGCTTGAACTCATTCAGCAGGAACGGGAAATTGCTCGTCAAGAAAGAGGTCAAGAAAGAGCGGAAAGACATCACGAATTGGAACTGCTTCTAAGATCGCGAAGTGGAAGCGACCCCGCTCCCGGCCCATCACAAGACCTGGCTCCCAATCCCACCCCCGGACAGTCCGCTAGACCCAGGAACTTGGCTCTCCTCCCAAAGATCCATTTACCTACATTCGGGGAAAATGTTCTGGAGTGGCCAAACTACTGGGACTCATTTGACATTAAGGTTCATTCCCAACCGGGCCTCCAAAGCAAGCAGAAACTAGATTACCTATACCAAACGCTGAAAGGACCAGCTTTGGACAAGATCAAGGGATTGGGTCTTGAAGGTAACAAGTATGATGAGGCGGTAAGAATTTTAAAAGATACCTATGGAGATAAGAATGTGATTTTATCCGTTACTTGGGAAACCCTGAACGGACTTCCGGAAACCGCAAAGTTTGCTTCCACTGCAAAGGAACGGGGCATAATTCAGCACTCTGCACTCGCATCAAGATACAAAATTCAACACAGAACAAAATCTACCAACAAGCCGCCTCACAGGACGAAGCGGACAGAAACGACGAATTCACAGAATCTGTTGATTCAACACAGATTCATGTTGCTAACGCAGATGAAGAAGATGGAATTATGATGTGCTGTTTTCCAGCAACAGTGAAAAACAGCAAAACAGGATACACCACGCAGCTACAAGTCTACATACCTAGATTCAGGCTGAAGAACGACCTGTATCAGCACCAACGCTATGGAAAAACTCCATCTAGAACCAAAACGAACTGTTATCCTAGATACCGCAAGATTTAACAGCGACCTCACCGAAAAAGTTAAAGCTCAGTTAGTTCAATTTTCTAGACAAAGCAGAAATGGATTTGAGTTGCCAATCACTGCTTACGCAGTTAAAGCAATGGCTCCACCACTACCACTCTATCCTATTAACTTCGACAGTTCTACGAAAACTATGCTCAAGAAAGCTAAGCTACTAAACATGCCGCCTAATTCCAAAACGACAGTGCCAATGGATGTTATCATTGGCATGGACTATTGGCACAAGCTGATGGGTCCACAAGCCACAACAAAGGTTGTACCCATTGGGGATAACATGGCAATCTACTACACACCCTTAGGGACGATTTTGTCTGGCAACTATTCGACCGAGAAAAATACCTCAACAAAACAAATCCAAACCTTTTACGCTACAACTGATGAGGATATCACTAACCTATGGAATTTAGATGCCATAGGGATCTCGAAGTACGGAGATCCAAATCAGTCACTTCAGAAAAACCAAATAGAAGCCCAGTTTGAAGAAACTATACAATTCAGGGATTGCCGCTACCAGGTTTGCTGGCCGTGGAAAGAGGCAAATCCGACACTTCCATGCAATTAGTACTGCAGTTCGAAGACTCCACACAACACTAAAAACCCTACAGCTTTCCTCGGATCAAGCAAACAGTCTAAAAGCCTACAATGACATTTTTGACTGTCAAAAGAACCAGGGCATCATAGAGAAAGTCATATTCAAGGCACCCGGGGCTGACTGACTCACTATATTTATCATTTTCCTGTCATAAGAACATGCAGCGCTACAACTAAAGTTCGCATTGTCTATGATGCGAGCGCCAAAACTTCCGACGGACGATGCCTCAACGATTTAATTTACACGGGTCCAAACTACATGGAAGACATAGTCGGACTGCTACTCCGCTTCCGTCTCCCAACGGTAGCAGCTGTAGCAGACATCGAAAAGGCCTTTCTCCAAGTAGGAGTGCAGCCTCAGGATAGAGATTGCACTAGATTTCTATGGCTCAAAGACTCACATAAGCCACCGAGTCAGGAAAACATTGAGATCTACCGCTTTGCAAGAGTACCTTTTGGGATCGTGGCGTCGCCTTCTTTTAGCCACCATAAACTACCACCTAAAGTCTAATCCAGGGATAGTTTATACTAGGGAACATATATATATTATATATGGATAACATCTTCAGTGCAAACGATCTAGACGAAATGAATCGCCTCTACAAAGAGTCCAAATCGCTGTTCAACAAAGCTTCCATGAATATCCGAGAATGGATATCGAACAGCTCCAGCTTCAACTCTAAACTGCCTGAAGAAGATCGAGTCCAGGGAATCCAAACGAAAGTGTTAGGTTTGATTTGGGATTCAGCAACAGACCATGTTTCTCCAAAAGCAGTCAGTGTAGACGGGACGAAGGTAACGAAACGCAAGGTCCTCCAACACGTGGCAAAGATGTTTGATCCTCTAGGAACTTTTGCTCCTGTGACAATCAGGGGACGGATTCTGATCCAAAATCTTTGGAAAGACAAGATTAGCTGGGATGACGAAATATCTGAAGTATACCTACCAGAATGGCACCTTTTATGTACACAGTTGACAGAAGTTTCGAAAATCAAGATAGCACGATGGATTGGTTTCAGCAACGCAGTTCCATACCAACTAGTCTGTTTTACCGATGCCAGCCCAGCAGCATACGCCGCTGCTGTCTATCTACGCCAAGAGGTGCGAGGAATCATTAACTCCAACTTGATATTCGTCAATGCAAGGGTAGCACCACTGAAACCGGTTACAAGCATTCCCAAACTCGAACTGCTAGGGGTCAGCATTGGCGCCAGAGCATTAGATTTTGTTGAAGATCAACTAAGACAAAAGTCTGAGTCCAAACACCTATTCACCGATTCCAAAATTGTCCTGAGTTGGCTTAGATCCAAGAAAACCCTACCTACCCATGTGGCATCCAAAGTCCAAGAAATCACCAAAAAAGATATTCAGTGTCACTACGTCAAATCGAAGGAAAATCCTGCTGATTTGGCGACTAGAAGGTTAGCCACAAGCCACATCACTGAATTATTTACTGAACGGTCTTTCTGGCTAAAAGGACCATTCTGGTTGCAGTCAGAGGAGAACTTCGAAAACCATGTCAAGAACGACTATGATGCTTCCACAGAAGATGTCTCCATCTCAGATACCTTTCAGAGAGGCCACTTCACAGGAATGACTAAGATATACGACTGCTCCCATGAAACTCCTTTCAACATCGACATAGACAGGTTTTCTTCTTTGAAGAAATTACTATGGGTAACTGCATATTGCCAAAGATTTGTATCCGCATTAAAGAAAACGAAGATTCCCACTTCTTCAGCCATAGATACCATAGAAATTAAGTCCGCTCGATTGCTATGGGTGCAGTACGTGCAGCACTGCTTTGAGGAGGAGAAAATGTTTCTGCAGAAGGGTAAGGCAACAAAGCTTTCTAGATAGCTGGACATTTTTGAAGACGATTATGGTTTGCTCAGGTGTGGAGGAAGGCTAGCGAACGCAAAAATTAGCTACGACTCGAAGTTCCCCATACTTTTGCCTAAGAACAACAATTTCACAGCATTGCTGATTCAAGATGTCCACAAAAGCCTACTGCATTCAGGAGCCAAGGCAACATTAGCGCAGATCAGGAAACGGTTTTAGATTCCTCGTGGGCTGACGGCAGTGAAGAATATAATAAAGAACTGCAGAGTTTGTAAGCGAACTGAAGGCGGTCCTATCAAGCCTCCCAAGATGGCTCAACTGCCTAAGCAACGGCTGGATTCCTGTCCGGCCTTCACACACGTTGGTTTGGACTATCTTGGCCCACTTTTGATCAAAGAAAACAAGGGGACTGCTTTCACTCGTCCCTGGATCGCAATCATGACTTGTTTTTCAACGAGAGCTGTGCATTTGGAAGTGATTCCCGATTGTAGCACTGAGCCAGCCATAAACGCACTGACTCGCTTCATTGGTAGAAGGGGAACTCCTAAGTCTATTCTTTCAGACAACGCTTCGCAATTCAGGAAATCGGCAGACGTTATTAAAACTATGTGGGGTAGAAAGATCCTCCGCTGGAGATTCATCAATTCATCCAGTTCTTCTCCGATCAGGAGATCAAGTGGTCTTTCATTCCAGAGGGTTCCCCGTGGGTTGGAGGATTCTATGAAAGATTGGTAGGCCTGATTAAGAGATCGCTGAGGAAAACGTTATGGAAAGCTAAAATTTCAGCGGACGCTCTGCAAACATTGGTATGTCAGATTGAGACTGTACTCAACACTAGGCCTCTTCTATCTCTCTCGAACGATAGAATGACTTCCAAACCCTAACTCCTGCTGACCTTATCGCTCCTTCCAACCGGCTGAACCTGCCTCCACCCATCAATAACGAAAATGATCCGGACTATGATCCCGACCCTAGACCTGACATAACCTTTTTAAACTTAAGGGAATCATCCCGGAAACGTTTGGACCACTTCTGGGCCACATGAAAAGCAGCCTATCTTCAAGAGCTCAGAGAACGGCACATTACCAACTTCAAGCAAAGAAAGGGGGAACGGGTCTGGGAACCACGCACAGGATCAGTGTGCTTGGTTAAGGGTTCCTCACCGAGAACAACATGGAAGATGGCACGGATCGAGGAACTGTTATATACCGGGGTCGGATGGTTTTGTCAGATTTGTTCAATTGCGACTTCCTAATGCTACGGTCACTCGTCGTGGAGTGCGAGACCTAGTGCCGCTGGAAGTCGATGAGGATGCGCCCGCTGCAGACCTTGGCGGCGGGGAAGATGTCAAGAAACTTATATCAAACAACAAGAAGCAAAGATCGGTTACATAACTTTAACATGCTGGAAAAACCTCTTTAAATAGAATAACTTTGTTACTTTTGTCATTACTGTCACGCTGTCTATAGTTTTTGAAGTTTTGCTATGAGTACGGTGTGCCTAAGATTCTGACTTAGCTATATGCTACAAACACATTTTGAATTTTGAATCTTTCATTTTGAAGAAACAAGAAAACTTTTTTGGAGGAAATATGAATTTTCTGTTTCTGCTAAAATTGGACGATATTTTAAGCTTGAAAAGCACGAAAAGTCTGAAAAAACATTGGGAATATACGAAAACGCGAACGCGAATTTTTGGACTTGCGTTTTTTCTGTTTATTCTTTTTAGCTTCAAATCGCGACGACGGGGGTTCCCAGATCCGTCCCTACATACATGATTGCACCTCCTGGTGAACTCTCATTTCATTTTAGCCGAAAAATTTTTCCAAGAGAAAGTTTTCAAAGGAAATATTCAACGAAAATGGTATGAGAAACCACGAACGGATGCGAAATGAAATGCGTATCAAACGCAACAAATTTAAAAAATTGAGCCAGAAAAGCGCTGCAGGCCAGAAAAATTTAAACAATCGAGATAGAAAACCGCCCCAGTCGCGAAACATTAAAAAAGTGAGCCAGAAAAGCGCCGCAGGCGCGAAAAATTTTAAAAGTTCAGTTAAAAACGTCGCAGGCCCGAAAAATTATCACTATTTTTAATTTTATGCACTCAAAATAGCCCAAATATTGGTTTCTCCCTCAAAATGCACTGGAGGGAAGTCGGACAAAAAGGAGGGGGGGGGTTGGAATCCCCAGACCCCCCTGGATGTGCCCATGCACTCTTGGTAAATTTTGGTGCCACTTCTACATTTAGGCTTCATTTTAATTTTTGCGTCATCAAAATATGCTAATTTCAGCAAACGACACTTTTTGATCAAATAACCTATTTCAGCGTATGCCGAGTTACAGTAATACAGCAATGTGGTCTCATGAGTTAGTACTTGGGTATATATATAAACATAACCTACCAAGTACCAACAGCAATTAGGGTCCGATCGGTTTTCCGTTGTAGTTTTGCTACAATTTTTCCGACACCTTGTCGATTCTTGTACGAGGGTGATGTTGGGGTGGTTGTTTTCTAGCTTTTGTGGAGAGGTCGAAATTAATGGGGTGACTTTAAGGGGGGAGGGGCTCCTCGAATGAGGGACCTTCTGCATGGGGCCCCCAGTAGAAGTAAGCCATGTAAACTAGTAGAAACAGAAAGAACAAAGCGGCATTGTGGAAAAGACAGGAAATAAGATGAAAAGGAATCAGGACCATAGGGACGGTATATAGCCCCAGCTAAAGCTGAGGTGTCTGGAAAATCAGGTAGTGCGCGCCAGCGCACTACCTAGGATAGGTTTACGCACGTAAATTTGTTTTCCCCGGGTGGTTTTGGTAACGATTTTGGCAAATTTTGTTATGCATTTTACTGTCTAAACAGTTTACTACTGTTGCTTGTAGAACGGACACATAATGGGGCGCGTGTGGTTATTATATGCATGATTTTCTTTTAAATTTTTCGATAGTTTATTTTAAAGATATATATATATATATAACCATTTACTGATTCAAACCAGATAATAATTTTCGTCGCTTGCCTGGGTTTTCTGGGTGGGGGGGCCCGCCCCCCCACCACTTTTCGTGCCCCCAGAACTCGTTCCCCCCACTTATTTGGGCTTCCCACCCCCACTCACTATAGGGTGCCCAGAAAATGCTAAATTTTTAAGGATTTTTGGTCAAAATTTCAAAAATTTTTTCGGGGGGGGGCCCGCCACCCCCCAGTAAAATAAACCCAGCCCCTCCCCCCAGCGTAAGTTCATATGGCGAAAACAGTAACTTTTACCGGCTTGACCCCCCGTTTTCAATATTCTGGGTGCACCCCGGCCCACCCTCATTTTTCAGGGCGTTCCCCCCACTCACTATAAAGTGCCCAGATAATGACAAATTATAAAGAATTTCGGTAAATTTTTCAAAATATTTTCTGGCGTCGCCGGAATTTATGGTTAATTTTTTGAGTTAATTTAAAAACTCAATTTTTGAGCAATTTTTAGCATAGTTATAGCAGTATATATATGTAGAAAACAGACTATTTTTTACTGTATTTTTATCAGTTTTAGACCATATTTCCCCCCAATTTTGGACCTCCCCCCACTAGTGGGGGGCTCTCCCCACTCTCCCCAAGGGAGAGGTTTTGGGGGTTGAAACCACCTCCTTTTCAGTAAAATTTTGTCAAAACCCCCACCTTTTCTAAATCCTGGATACGCCCCTGCTCCCCACCCCCTCTTTTTCGCCTAATATAAGCCCAGTCTTCAATTTTGAGGTTTCCCTGAACCGACTCCTTTCACTAATTAACCTCCCCACTTTTTCTGCATCTTTCCACTATATGTGGCGCAACCTTCCAAATTTTAATGATTCTTGTTCAGTAATTTTCCTGAGCCGCCAGAATGTTTTGTGAAGAAACCAATGTTTCCAACTTTTCTTAAAAATTAACACTTTTTAGCTTATTTAGTGCCTTACTTAATTTTAAAGCCGTTATACATGGATGGTTTTCACGCGGTTTTGCTAACTTTTACCTCGCTATGCTTCCGCCCCCCCCCTCCGCAGTGCCCCCAATGAGCCCCCATAAAAAATTTGCTAATCCCAGGAGATATACTCGTTTCACTGGCTTTCCAGTTTTTCGCCCGATAAAACAACAATACTGATGAGGGTGCCTCCCGAGCGCGGCTTTTCTAGTTAGTGCACCAGTGATTTTAGCGGCGAAAGCGCTCACGACGGAAAGTTATTACAAGAAAGAATGTTGTGTTCTTGCTGAGGAAGTTCGCTGTCACTACTTTCTACCACCCCTCCCAGCAGAAAGTAAGCCGGTTTGTAGGGCCCGCTCACAACAACTCAGGCAGACTGCTAGGCGACAGTAAGGGCTACCCCAAGTCATGCTTGACTGGTTCCCTTGGTTTCACTGACGTGCCTGGTTACACGGTTAATTTTATCCATATATACAGATATCTACATACAAGCTTGAATATAATATGCGTTTGCTCGTACCTACTGCCTGTAAATTAGTAGTTTCTGTTGTCATGGTAACCTCCAGTGAATTACGGATTATAATCATCATTGCAAACGATTGAGGCTTTCCATAATTTTCTAGCCCGTCCACTCGCACGTACTCCCCTATTCCGACCATATATCCAACTAATTTTCCTTCTTTCTTTCGTTCCACATCTCAAACGCTTGAAAACAGGCTTGGATAGTTAGTCATTCTGCCATAATGCTGCATATGCGTGTATGTTACGTACGAATAATAACCGATTAGTCGTACATGTATCACTTGGTACGTATGAAAAGTCCTTATGAGCTAATAGTGGAAAGGCCTCCAGCCAATTACTTACGTATGCTTGTGTATCTGTATATATGCCTAAAGGAGGGGGACATGATTGCTGAAAACTTCCTTGTATTTTTCACAAAGGTTATATATGAACTTAATTTCATTAAAAATAAAATGCAGCAGTGGGATATTCATAGGGTATTTTAATTATACATTGACTATATATATGATGAAATGTATATATTATATACATGCATAAACCGAATTCACATAAATGTTAGTTGGAATAAATTTGAATAATCTGGCCAATACAGTTTCTTCTTATTGTTTGTTGGATTGGCCAGCTTAATGATGCCCCCCTAGGCCTAATTTCGGCGAATGCACCTGAGCTGTCGAAAGGAAAAGGTACGTGCGTGCTACGCTAGCTTCCATATCTCGACAAATCCATGCTATATATGCTTAGGGCGACGTACGTATTCATATCTATTCATTGCAGGTAGATATAGGTATATAATATAGGTAGGTACCTACTTATGTATCTTCATGTACTCGCATATGCTAGTAATAAGTGGTCGTTAAGATTTTTGTGCTTAGCTGGTCAATAAGGCCTCTTGCTAGCTTTTGATAATGTCTCTGCCTTACTCCTGCTGCTGCTACCCTGCTCTGTCTCTTGATTCAGTTGATTCGGCTGTCTGTTGTCGTTAAGTTGGTTGTTGCTGGGAACAACCGTTATCATTCCATCTCATAGCCTAGCAGCCAGCTTTCCTTGCATAGAGACTGGCTTCTAAGCCAAGTGGCTAAGGCAACGAACGACGTGCTGCTGCCTGAGTGTCTACGGGAGAGTTCTGTGTCCTTGGCGAGCAGGCTAGAGAGCTAGGAGGAGTGTCATAGTAACCAGAAAGGGAGGCCGCCCGCGTTTGGACTCCTAGGACCGACCAGTTGTATTTCCAGTGCCTTGGCAGTTGATAGTAGCAACCCTTTGCGCGTTGCTTAGTGCTAACCAACCAGTCTGCACGAAAAGGTAAGAGTAAAAGAGAGTCACTAATGTGTTCTGTATCTGTGTGTGTACGTGTGTGTCTGTGAATGTGAAGTGCACACAGCCAGCAGCAAAGAGTAGAGCAGAAAAGAGATTACATGAATATGCTACACCCTCTGCATACTTAGTTACTGAGCCCCTGGCTTCTGGGCCAGCCTGGCTACCTCGCTGGTTTGACTGTGACAGATGTGTTGGCAAGGACTGGGGGGAAATCAGCAACAAATTAGGGAAATTATGTATGGCTGCCTTCGCGTTCCTTTACCATATCTAACATATACTGAGGCGGGACCCCTTTCAAAGATAAAGACCTTCCTCGTTACCTACGTACGTAGAGTTACAGAGAGACGGTTTCTATGACAGTGTCGGAAAAAGAAAATTTAGTGCAGAGGCTTTGCTTTGCTCCCCTTCTTGTTAATATTCGTCTTACATGACTGTGTTTGTCTGTAGTGGCTTTTGACTCTTGGATTAGACATAGATTATGTGAATTGTCCTCATAGACTCTGTCTTGTATATTTGGCCTAAAAATAAGCATGGGGTTGCTATTGGTTGAGCGGCCTGTCATGAAGAGAATAAACTGTAGATTCATGGTAAGTTACATGGTTTCGTATCTTTAAGTGTTGGACATACTTACGTATATATATATATATATATATATATATATATATGTATATATATATATATATATATATATATAACATTGGCTGATAATTTTATTTCTAAACTAATAATGATGTGTTGTGTAAATATGCGATCTATATATTGTGCAGCTGCATCCTTCTTAGTGAATAAGGATAATAATTCGGAGGTTAAGGTAGGCTTTGTCTAGAAAACTGGTCTCATTTCAAAATTGTTCCTTTAAGCAAAAATGTTATTGAAAACTTAAAAAATCAGAATATTTACAAAAAATTGAACCATGCCCTGTAAACAACTGTACTGTACGTAGCATTTTGCCAAGCCTAAGCTACATTTAAAATTGTTGTCTATATTTCTATCGCTTTGGCTAACTTCCAGCTGACTTCAATGACTGGGATGGGAATCTTATGAAAAAGTCAAAAGTCTGAGAAAAGTTCAAAATTGCTTTTTCTGGATTGGGGAAATTTGGTTTGCGTATTTCTCCTTCTGATTTCTCTTTTTGTTTTCTGATTTTCATTTGTTATTTTTTTGTTTTAGAAACTTTTTTGGGGGGGGGGGGGGGGGGGGGGGGGGGGGGGGGGGGGGGGGGGGGGGGGGGGGGGGGGGGGGGGGGGGGGGGGGGGGGGAAAGCAAGAGAGAGAGAGAGAGAGAAACATACTAAAGGACGTTGTAAAAATGGCTTTAGGTTGAACTTTGCCGCAACTATTTTCTTCTTCGACGTTATATAGTGTCTGAGCGTATAGGGCGGACGCGAAAGTGAGAGATAGAATTCTATATGGACTGGAAGGAGTTTCGGTGCTATGAGTCCGGGGACTATATGTAATTGTTCAGCATAGTAGCCGTCAAGTTTTAAGCACAACTAAGCGTTTTGTACTTCCCGCTGCCACAGTGGATTGTCCTGCTTAAATGCATGACAATTAGTAGAATTGAATACTTTTTGTGTTATTAAAACTACTTGTGTTCGTTTAAGACATGAAGAATGCTTAAAAACAAACTAGAAATACTTAGGAATATGAAATAAAGGACTACGCATGATAGATCATTCAAAATTTCTTACTTTCAGAAGAAACCTTAAAAGTTCTAAATTAAAGACAAAATACCGAAATTACTAGTAAATACGATATTTACTAGAAAATACAGTATTTACTAGAAATTACAGTATTTACCCATTTTCAGTAAGAATGGTATTTACGTGCAAAGATAGGAAGTGTATAGAAAATACAATTCTTGCTAGTAAATATTGTATATATTGAAATAGGCCAGTAAACACAGTTTTTATTCACTGAATACGGAATTTACCTTTGACATACCAAATCTGAGTAATGAAAAAGCTACGTACAGCTGGGCTTAGTCTAGGTATTTTTTATTGTGGGGGGGGGGTCTCCTCGGGGTGCCCCCCAAAAGTCCGAGGGGCAAGGAATTTTGGGGGGTGAAAGGTACTGAAAAATATGCTAAAAATACCGCTATTTTTCTGGCACCGCTATTTTGATGATTTTTATCGCATAATTTACCAGATTTAGTTTTGAAAATGCCAAAAATCTGGTTGTGCGCGTCAGCGCACTACCTAGAATAGGGAAATTTTGGGGTAGTGCTAATTTTTGGAAATAGTTTTTTTAATATCTCAGGGAGGAGTGGACCGATCGGGCTCAAACTCGCTGTGTGAAGAGCCTGTGGGCAGGGGTACATGCTGTGAAAATTTCAGCCGAATCGGTCGAGCCAATCTCGAGATATGAAAAATAGCCCCTTTCCCAGCTCGTGTTTTCTCTCCGCCATTTTTCCCCCCCACCCTAGGGCTCGGAAGGCTTCGACCCCCTAGGAGCTTTTTGGGTCTTTTTTGTATAGAATCCCCCCCCATTTAAGGGGGAAATCAGTTTTGGAGGGTCTAGGACCCCCCCATAGGTCTGTGTACATAGGGGGACCCCATTTTGGACCCCCGGTGGGGAGACCGAAAATTTTTGGTCGATCGCACAGAGAGCTAGGCTCAAAGCCAGGAACTCATATGGGCTGTATAGCACTACCCCGAGGGGAACTACGGTAGGAAGCGAGATGGTGCTGCTCGGTGGTCTGTGGCGCCCTGGCCAGGGGTCAATAGTTAACGTGTAAAAAGGGGGGTCTGGGCCTATGGAGTAGGCAGCCCTATACGTAAGAACTGCTGGGCTGAGGTTTCGTATTCGAATAGGAACCCCTATATGGTGAATCTAAATGGCCCATTAGTTTTGCTCTATCACCTATCCTGTGGGGCTGGGGGCACCCTGATGGAGGTGGGTCCCTACCGTGTCGCAGGTCCAACTTTAACCTCTCCATAGAAAGATCCGCTGCGGGGTACAGCCTTCATATTGGGCGTGTGGGGTGGGCTGCGGGAGCACTCACCACGTG
>JASAND010018222.1:0-13548 GCA_030248195.1 Trissonchulus latispiculum
TGCTCTTCATCGGTGGTTAAATTCCATTCGGTAGGAGTCACTTAGGTTGTTGGCGAGGTTAGTTAGGTCGACTGGAACTACATCTCCTCCAGGTTCGACGTTCTCCTTGTGCACAGTTTCCCACTCGTAAAGTTTGGTTGTTCGTACACTTCCAACTTTACAATACCATTTTTAAACGATTTCTCGTAGCTCATGTATATTTAGAGCGATTAAGAACAGTCAGCGGTAGGAAAGAATTCAGTGACTGACCAGTTTCGTTGATTCAAATATATACCTTGCAATTAATTAGGAAGAAGGTATATATACTCTCCAAATATTACAAATAAATTATATAAACAACTAAATTTCGGATGCTAATGTACAAATGAGATAAGTGCATACGCCAGTAACTCTGAAAGAGAAAGGAACTCAAGTAAGATCGAAATAAAAAAGCAATGATTATTCAAAATTATACTTGGAAAAGAGTAAAATTTCCAATATAACCTGCCGAAACTGGAAACAAGACAAAACCTTTTAATGAAAATACCAGGCCCGGCCCGAAGCCCGGCCCGTTCCAGTACTCGGCCCGGCCCGGCCCGGCCCGCACCCAAATTTTTCTTACATCGGCCCGGCCCGGCCCGGCCCGGCCCGTTTCACCTTAGGCCCGGCCCGCGGGCCGGGTCGGGCTTACGGGCCTGAGTGAAGGTCTCTATTTTACATAATATTACGTAGGGTTGACGAACGTAAAGTTTTCCCGTAACGCAGTAAAAGTTGATACTTAATATTTCTATGCAGTGCATATATATTATATAAGCTGAATATGGTTCTTTATTACAATAGTAGCAAACTAGCTAAAATCGAAACGTCATGATTTATGGCGTCGTAAGCTTCTTTGGAAGGTTAGTCTTTTGAGGTAAATTTTGCTAAAGTGCTAGTCAAACACTAAATGAGAGGCAGGCAAAAAGTAACAACAAGGCTTGTGCCAAACCAAGTTTATATTCGATGAGTAGCTTTTTGACATTTGCGGGGGTTCTTCTAATTTACGACGACTTTCAAACATCTGACGGCAAAATTCTATACATTCAAAAGCTATGTAATTGTGCAATGCGTATGCACCCGTTTCGTAGTTTTCTTTCTATTTTTCTATAGCAAACGAAGGAGCGAAAAAATTAAATCTGTACTCTTAACTATTTGACTATTTTTGTCTGAAATAAGATTTTTGGCTAAAATATATACTTGCAATATACATTTTTGAATAATATTTGCTATATTCGCATTTTGCAGGTTTAAATACTGATAATTTAAATAATTTGATAAAGTAGAGCTTATGTCTGAGTTGTCGGTTAAACTTAAAAATTCGGACATGGGTTGCTCGCTGCTCTACCCTCTCTGCTTTCAAGAAGCTTCTCATGAAATTAACTACTTGCAGATTTCACCTCTAATTAGCAAGTAATAATGTCTTCATAAAGCTTGCTTCAATAGAGCCTTAAAGCCTTACCAAAGCTTTTCCCAGATTCTATAACTTTGAATGCTGAAACCATTGTGTGCATCAAATGAGAAAAGTTTTATTCTGATAAAGGTTTTCAAACAAAGTATGATATTGTAATAAATTGATAACAGAATTTGTTTGCTGCACCATACATGTTTACACTATGAGTGTCCTTTTTATATGCTATACAGAATACAGATTAGCAGTCAGCTATATGTAGCATAAGGTTTATATGCTGTATTTTCTGACGCACTGAGCTTAGTATAATTGTTAAGATTTTTGCTAAAACTTGTGAAAAAATTTGTATTAGTTGTCGCTTTTTTAAGAAATCTGTTAATCATTTTTTCACTGAATGGTAACTGTTCTTTCTGCCAAAACCCGTTCCGAAGAATTTGTGTTAAGAAACAAGGTCTTGAGTTGCCATTTTTTGGGACATCACAGACTTTTTCATATTCACATAATTTGTATGCCTCACGGGTCCACAGAAACAGGACAAGTGCGTGTGTTGCAAGAAATGCCTACCTACATACAATCGGGGGATTTCAGTTTCAGAAACGGTTCGCGTTTGGTACAGGACTTAGCTATTTCAGAAAATTTTTCATCAAGCTTCCTGCAAATCCGTTGAATATTGTCACCAACCAAGCCCGGTTTATACTTGTCCGTATGGTCGTCTGTCCGTTTGGGTGAAAGAAAATGTTCTGCAGTGTCTCAGCTTTTGATACACCCAAACAGATACCTCCATACGGACAAACGGCAAATTCATTTCAATTGAGTTTACACTCGAACGGACAAACGAACGGCCAAATGGATAGTACATAATTATAAACCTGGTTTTAAGCTACCAATATTCTTAAGAAGAATTCAAAAAGTTATATTGGGTTCGCATTTTGTCATGCCAGTATAGCTGAAAGCACTAACGATCGTACATACAAGCTTTTTGATTCCAGAAAAATTTTGCTCAGCACAGGATTTGATACGCACACCTCACGTTCTGCAGTAGGGAGTCTTAACCACTACCAGCGATGGAATCGGGTCACTTAGGCTTGACCCGGTGACCCGGTGAGACCCGGTTTTCCAGAAAATTCAAAAGTCTGCAAAAATCTTTTGATTTTGCCTTAGAACGCTAAATTTTTGGCTTCCATGTTCCGCCACCATATGTTTGCTCTAGTTTTTAAAGTATTTAATAGTATTTCTTGCATTTTCTAAATTTATGCAGAAATGGGTTGAAACAGAAAGCCAATAATTTATCCGTCAGCGAAATTTTGACGGGTCTAATATGAGTACTTTAAAAATTTGTTTTTATCATGCTTTGCGTTAAATTAATTTAAATTGCTGTCTTCAGCATCTACCTTGGTTGCGAAATTAATCTGTAAACCATATAGGCTAGATAGATTTATGCAATAATCATAATAATAATAATAATAATAATAATAATAATAATAATAATAATAATAATCATGAAACTGACAAAGCTAAACAATAATCTGCCAGAAACAGACAGATTCAAATAACCTCAAATTGCGAAAATGTTCAAGACTAAAGTATAAGAAAAAAAAGCAAATTAATATTGCACATCAAGCAAATAAGCTAAAATTTTAGCTTGGTAAGCCAAAAATTTCTAAACTTTGAGGTAAATTCAGGAAACCGGGTCAAGACCGGGTCGAAGCTCTTGACCTGGTGACCCGGTGACCCGGTCCAAAATGTGACCCGAACTGACCCGGTTCCATCTCTGCACTACACTACACTACACAGACACACACAACAGTATCTTAATTTTTGCATCGGGAGCACTGTAAAACCGGTGATAGTTCCTTATTTAGTTTTTACTCTTCTCAGCATTACCACATTTAAGGAAGACATTCGTGCAATCATAAATTCATAAAGTATGCATAGAATGTGGATAGGTGATAATTGAACACTTTTATCACACTATATCTCTCCACTGACATCACTATGGTAACTTCTTTTATCTAGTCTAATGTCTGAGGTTCTGGAGCAGCGGTACTCCTTTTATGCATGATAAACAACTACATATATACGCTTGAAAGGGAAATATTATTTTATCAAATGCTCTTTGTTGGCAAGGTTACCTTGGCGTTTCAAACATCACTTCTTATTTTTGTGGTGGTATAATGTCTAGGCAGGGGTTTCGTATATTCTTATTATTATCAAGAGTACATAATACATAAGAGTATGACAAGTGCAATTATTATTGATCTGCTCCCTTTCTTTTAATTAGTCCGCCTAAAATTAGTCTCACTATACGTTATTGAAGGCCGAATTTTGCAAAAATTGTTTCCAAACAACTGAAAACAGTCTTTCAGTAGAAAGTTGCCAATGTTGCATCCATAAGTCTAATTAGAAATACGTATACAGAAGTATTACGTAAATTACCAAAATGTTAACGAAGTAATTTTTCAGAAAGGTTCAGGCTTTCTAACTTCTGTTCGGAGCAGGCAGGCACTGAGCAAGTCCCTTGTGTTAATTAAGTCTAATAGGAAAATATTTCTTCATCCCTTTGTTAATGCCGCCAGGAAAAAAGAATGTTAGTTGATTTGGGTCAGTAGTAGATATTTAAAACTGGCATGGCAGCTAGGCTTAAGTCAAAGAAGTTCAGCTATATTGTTGAAAGTGTTTTTACAGAATGTGTTATAAAATTGCACAAGTTTTACAGGTGATTATTCAGATTTTGTTTTTCTCATTTCTCATATAAAATCTGTTTAATTAAATGCAATCAAGAGTATGACAGCTGGCATACTCTATGTATTATAGGAGTGACACATCCTCTGCACGCTAATGGCTGACACCCCGCAAATTGGACACTTCAATTCAAAAAATTTGCCCGCTATGCGTGTGTTCTAAAGCTCGAAACAGACGCAAAACTCGCGCACGTAGTGCTTGTGTTTTCGAGCTTTAGCACACAAGCATAGAGCGAGTGAGCGTACCCTCGTCTCGACTGGGTACCAATTTGCGTGGGGTCACTGGGGTCTAATTTGCGGGGAGGGTCAGCCGTTAGCGTGCAGAGGATGTGTCAAACTGATAATAGGTACACAGAGTATGCAAGCTGTCATACTATTATGTATTACGTACTCTTGATAAAATTAAAGTTATGATTTCCTTGTTTCAGGCATGGTGAACAGTCTTAATGGCTGTATGGTATCGTTTGACAAAAATTTGGATTTTGTGGAATTCCTGAAATTCCGAGATAAATCCGGGATTTTGACGAAAACCACAGTTTTAGCAAATGGAGGTTTAGTTTTACTGATATCCATTGGAAGCTCAGACATAACTGCTGCACAAATCCAGAATGCCTTAGATGGAAGAAATGCCGAATACAAAATCGTGGAATTTAGAAATGGTAGGAATATTAATTAATTAATTAATTAATTAATAGCAATTAAATTTAGCATAAGAAAAAACAAAAAGAATATAAATTATAAGTACAAGTTCTTGTAGGCCTACTACCGTATTCTCGCGCTTAAGGGAACACCCACTTAAGAGAACATGTTCTTTTAAGTGAAATCCGAAAACACAGAACCACAAATAGGGAAACTGCTGTTGAGCGCTAAAATTCTTAAGATTTGACCCATTAATGGCGAATCTTTAGTTCTTTCCAAGAAAAAGAAGTCATTTATACCATAATAATGACCACAGTAATTATACAAAAATAAAAAGTAAAGCCGATGATTGCTTTTCAACGATACTATACATTCACTTAAGGGAACATGTTCTCTTAAGTGAGCGTGTTCTCTTAAGTGAAATTAGAAAATTTTCCGATTTTGCCCGTATTTCACTTAAGAGAACATGTTCTCTTAAGCGCGAGAATACGGTACTCATTTATCTACAATGGCAAGAATTTATTATAAGAAGATTAAGGACACTGACAGCTTCTTAATTTACTAAGCTTGCAATATGCTCGAAACATTAAGGCCAAACTTGATTAATAATTAACCAATTAATTGGCTATTAATTTCAGCACCACTTGAGCACATCTCCATTCCTGCCTCACTTAACACTTCCTGTCTTTCCCTAATTCTCTATAGAGGGCGCCTGGGTGATCTGACCCACTTCCCGTTGCCCAAATCGCATCGGAGTGTCACTCATATCACGCATGCGCAGATGGTTCGCCCGGGGGTACTGGGCGAATTTGATGCGCAGATCAGTGGTTTGCGCAGGTCCAGATGGCTGATCGATCTTTGTGATCAGGACAATACCCTCCTACCGGGCAGCGTTGCCTTAGTTGCCAACCGGGGTATGGAGGGTGAGATTTGTGGGTAAGGGAATTTTTCGTAAATAATCAGAAAAAGAGAAATGAAAAAGTCGCTAGTCAGTCTAATTGTTTGTTTGTTTGTTTGTTTGTTTTTTGTTTGTTTGTTTGTTTGTTAATAAACTAGTGTTGCGTGCGTTAACACTGGCTCTGATTCTGTGGTGGTCGGTCTGTACCACGAAATGTTAAATTGTGCCCAAAACTCTAAACTGAGCCAAAATCGCTCAGGTTTAAGAATTGTAGTGTAGCCGAAAATTTGTACTACGATACCAAAATTAAACATTCCAAAAGTTTACCAAGGCTCTCCGGCAACTTTAAACTTCAACTCGGGGACTTCATTCATACCAAATTTATTCCTGAAGCCTTAATATATACTCTATGAAATTTTGTAACTAACACTTTTTCGCTATTTTAGCTTTGGCTGCATCCGCAAGGAAGACAATCAAGCTGTGATCGGACCTCTCTACGCTGACACGGACGTTGTCGCGCGTTGCCTTGTCTTTGCCTTAGTCAAAAGTTTCCGACCCGCGCGTCAATTTCACGTCTCTATGTCAATTCTAACTCAGAACACTCAGGCGCGTTGCCTAGCGGAACAGCTTGGCCTTAAACCCTATGCTAGTCAAAATCGCTACTATGATGGGCTGGACCTAAAACTGCCTAACCTTGATCATATCTACGGTGCTAGTCATGTTCCCATGCAAATTTTGTAAACTCAGTCTTTCTATTACAGTCACAAATCAACTGTTAATATATTACTATCATGCTTTTAAATATATTCTGATGATTTCGCTTAAAATAAAATTGTATTCCTCACTGAAAAAGCCCTGATCTGTGGTAGGGATGGGCGCGGTAGCGAATATTCATTACCGCACACCGCGCTTTTTTGGTGCGGTTACCGCGCGGTTAACCGCGGTTTTCACCGCTTATTTTTGGCGGTAACCGCGGTTAAATCAAGGCGCGGTTACCGCAGTTAAAATGCAAATTTGTACTAAAAACTTGTCATCCTGTGTATAATTTTCACTTACTGATTTCAAAATAACAACATATCAGCGATTGCATCAGTATTGGTGTTCGCTAGGTTTCGGTTTCGATTTGATATTTCGTGCCTGCAGTTTTGTTTTCTTTCAAACAACCGAGCAGATTTGCACTGAGCTAGAACCTGGAAGTGAGTTACGGTTACCCGTGGGCGTGGGTCTTAACGTGTGAGTCTGTGACCCGCGAGTCAGTAGTGTCTAAAACTGGATCAATCGAGCCTTCGGTTTTGTACTCAAATTTTAAAAAATTTTGACTTCGCAGGACAACCTTTACCTGCTTTCCCTTTTTCATAAAATAGGAACAAAACTAGCGTTAAGTTCAGCATATTTTTGCTGCTAATTTCTTTAAGCTTTAGCAGAAAAGCCGGACAGGTTTTTTGTAATTTCTAATATTCAAGATGAAGAAGAAGAAGAAGAAGAAAGATTTACTCCGAAGAAATTCAACAAGGACGGTACATCGATTTACTCAAGTATAAGCTTAATCATCCATAACACAATACACGTGCAACATACTAAAGACAGTTACAAACTGAGACATCAGACGCAACATACTTTGTCTTCCTCAATCTACCATTTATATACAATGAGATGGCGCAAAAGTAAGTGCCTGCTTTCAAATAAAAGCTCTTTAAAGGTCTTTATATCTTTAGCTAACACAATATTTTCTGGGAGAGAATTCCATGAGTTTACTATTCTGTTAGTGAAAAAATACTTTCTAATATCTAAAGAAAATTTTGGTTTTTCCAATCTAAATAGATTACCACGTGTATTACGTACATTAGCTGATAACGAAAACAGAGACTGAAAAGATATTCCAACATGAACATAAACAATCTTATACACCAAAGTCAAATCAGTCATCAGTCTATTTAGTTCTAACGAAACCAGACCCAAGATTTCGCACTGATCTTTATATGATAAATGTCTAAATTCATAGAAAGAGTTACAAAACTTCTTCTGAACCTTTTCAATTGTTTCAATATCTTGTTTTAACCAAGGATTCCAAATCTCAGATGCATACGATAGTATTGGTAAAACATAAGCTTTATATAGTCTTATCCTCACAGACAAGTCATCCGAAGTAAAACTTCGTAACATAATAGACAAAACTGATAAAGCCTTGTTCGCAATACGGTTTATGTGAACTCCAAACTTTAAATTATGACTAACCCACACACCTAAATCTGAGCATCCATCAGAATTCAGCAAAGTGTTTTCATTAAAAGTGTAAGGGGTCTTTGCGTTTTGTCTTCCAATATACAAAACAAAGGACTTAGTCCATGAGACCGATAGTTGCCAATTTTCAACCCATTCAAAAAACCCTTGTAGCAAAGAACTTAATATTAAATCTCTATCAGTACCAACTGCAAACAATTTCATATCATCGGCATAGGCAACACAATTCACAGAACCTAATAGGTTTAAAATTTCATTAATATATATTAAAAACAAAGTCGGACCAACAACTGAACCTTGAGGAACCCCGCTAGTTACATCAACAAAAGTTGAATGGGCATCGTGCAGCTTAACTCTCTGACGTCTACCACTTACAAAAGAAGATACTACATTTAAGACAACCCCTTGAAATCCATAAGCTTGCAGTCTCACTCTAAGTTTAGGAAGTGAAATTGAGTTGAAAGCTTTTTTCAAATCAATATATGCCACATCAGTACATAAACGATTATCTAAAGCAGTAGTCCATTTATCTATACAAAATAACAGATTCGTAACAGTCGATTTACCCTTACAGAAACCATGCTGAGCAGGAGCAACTATATTATTATCAAAACAATGTGATCGTAAAGTATCATTTAAAATCCAATCCAACGGTCTAGCTGCACCACATGTCAACGATACATCCCTATAGTTATCCGGTTGGCTCCTAGACCCTTTATTTTTAAAAATTGGCACTACATTTGCATCTTTCCAATCTTGTGGTATATATCCAGTGTTACAAGCAAAATCGGTAATAAACCATATCGGAAAAGCAAGTTCAGCGGCAAATTTTTTATAAAAAATATAAGGAATTTCATCAGGACCTCTAGCCATAGTAGGCTTCATCTTAGACAAGGCTTCAAAAACAGTCACAACATCAAAACTGAAAGTATTACAAATAACCTGAGATTCATGAATAACAGTTGGGTCTCTCCCATTATCTAAAGTGTATACAGAAGAGAAAAATTCATTGAGCACTTTACATTTGTCATGATCAGTTCTAGCTCTTGTCCCGTCATATCTCTCTAATACAGGAACACCAGGTTTATTTTTAAGTTTAGAATTCGCATACTTAAAAAACTTCCTAGAATTTGGATTAGTTGCAAGACTTTTTTCATATTCACTTAAAAATTTGTTTAACTGCTCAGAGAATAATCTATTTAAAGCTTCATATTGTCGCTTAGACGCATAATCCATAGAACGATTCCAAGTTTTAAAAGCAGCAATCTTGTTTCTATACAACTTTTTCAGAGAGTTTGGCCATGGCAGTGCATTCTTATTACACTTCACAATAGGTACATACACTTCAATTAAAGAATGGACAAAATTCTTGAACGTACTCCAAAAACATTCAACTGGATTACCAACCCCATTATAAGCATTCCAGAAAAACATATGCCAATCTACATTACACAGTCTTTGACTAATATTAATACAATCCATGGAGAAAAAATTGCGGAAATAGCTTATTTCCTCTTTACATTGTACCTTCAAATCAAAAAGCAGGGAAGCATGGTCCGAATTTCCCAAAGGAGCATTTATTTGAACAGGAGTAGAAAGAGTAACATCAGAAATCAAAACGAGATCCAAAATATTTGGTGGGGCAAAACGCGTAGGATCTTTGACTATTTGAGTTAACCCAGTTTCAGCTAATCGATCAAGAAAAGAATTATCCCTATTATTGTTAGCTAATAATAAATCCCAGTTAATATTTGGTAAATTAAAATCACCTACAAAAACTGGAAATATATTATTCCGACATGAATTCACTATACAGCCAATATCATCAATTACATATTCCAAAGCAACATTATCACCAGGAAAAAAAGAACATAAATAGAGAAAACATGAAGGTACAAGCTGGGGAATGTATAAAGGGAGTGGGAGCACAATATATGAAACGGTTAGGAGTCAAGTACTTATTAATGGATACGTATGAATATACGATACACAAGAAGGTATTTCAATATCTGATGGGGGAAAGATGGGCATCGTATCAGGACGAAAGGTAGAGAAGAGATATTTATTTATGAATTATATAAAATATTCAATGACGGATAGTATAATGAGGGAAGAGGGGATGGGAGAACCAAATAGGGGCGACTTTAATTAGGGAAGTTGGGAAACCCAAAATAAAGATTCAACGAATTAACCAAAATTCGAAAAATAGATAAATGAAGACAAATCAAGAAAAATGGAGATAAATGTCAAATGAAAAATAAAAGAAAGAAGGAGGGAACGATAATGAAAGAAGAATAAGAGGGGGGGGGAGGGGGGGAAATGGGAGAAATGAAAGGAAAAGGATGAAAAATATAGAAGGAAAGAATATATATATATATATATATATATATATATTAGACCTGTGGCATGCAAAGGACTAAAGTCCTTGTAACGCACGCCCCCGCATAAACGTTTTAAGCTGAGATTCTGCATTTAAAAGCTTTTCCTTAAACATAGTCAGCGAAGAACATGTTACTACCTCATCAGGTAATGAGTTCCAAACATTACAAATTCTATAAAAGAAATGATGTCCAGTTTTAGATTTGCGAAACTGCCTAGGTCTGATGTGTAAGCAGTTATGGCCCCTCGTCCCTGCGTCAGACGAATAAGTAAAATACTCATCAAATGAACAATCATAAGCATTATAAACAATATTATGCATGAGATGAAGATCATACAAAAGGCGCCTCAGTTCTAAAGATTGCAAACCACACCGTAGAAGCCGTTCTTTGTAAGTCAACATTTCAAGCCCACGTAATCGTTTGGTAAAACTACGCTGAACATTTTCAATAGCATCAATGTCCTTTAGTAGATACGGGGACCAAATCTGAGTGCAATATTCAAAGATAGGCCGCACATACGTTACGAATAATTTTACTTGCAGTTTAATGTTTCTACTGTGAAAACTCCGAAATATAATGCCAACTCGCTGATTTGCCTTTGCTCTTAAAAAACTAATGTGTTTTGAAAAACTTAAATCATCACTAATTAGTATACCAAGATCCCGCATAAGATTAACTTCAACGATACCTTCCCCACCCAAAGCATATGCACGCTTAACATTACGATATCCAATATGCAAAACACCACATTTACTCACAGCAACACTCATTTGCCACTTACTAGTCCAGTCCTTCACTAAATCTAAATTTGCCTGAAGGACATCACCGCCATTATTCCGATTTACTACTGTAAAAAATTTTGCATCATCGGCAAAAAGACGGGTTTCAATCGTCAAGTTTTCTGGCAGATCATTAATATATATTACAAATAAAATTGGACCTAACACCGAACCTTGGGGAACTCCACTCGTAACAGGTAACCACGAAGACGTAGACGTTTTCAATTTAACCCGTTGAAGGCGACCACTCAAGAAGGCTCTAATCCACTCTAAAAGCTTCCACAAGCATCAAGCTTGGACAGTAGTTTACAATGTGACACAGTATCAAATGCACGCATAAGATCAACATAAATTACATCAACACAATCCCCATTATCCCATGCTTCAATCCAATTTTGAGTACATTCAAGCAATTGTGTTAAAGTGGATTTATTTTTAACAAAACCATGCTGACATTTACTAATTAGGCGTTGACTTTTAAAATGATTTACAACGAAGGGTTTCACAACTCGTTCCATAGCTCTACAGCACCCAGAAGTTACACTTACGGGTCGATAATTTTTTGGATCCTTAGTATCACCTTTTTTATAGATTGGACAAATATCTGCTTTTAACCAATCCTTAGGAATAGTGGCAGTAGACAAGGATAACTTAAAAATTGTAGTTAATGGATAAGCTAAACTCCTAGCTAAATTTTTTAAAAGGATATTTGGAATTCCATCAGGACCTGCTGACAGTTTAGGTGTCAGTTCAGATAATACTTTATAAACATCCAATTCATCAAACCCACAATCAGTTATAGAATCAGCATCCGAAATTCTATTTAGCGTTACAGGCATCATTCCATTATCGATTGTAAACACAGAAACAAAAGCATCATTAAGTACACAGCATTTATCAACATCCGAATAAACAAGATCGCCATTATCGTTAGTAAGAGAGGCAATACTGGAATCTTTTGGACTAAGCCTTTTTTTAGCGTAAGAGTAAAACTTTCCTAAATTGCTTTGATCAGCTAAACGGTTTTCAAAGTTCATTCTATCTAAAAAGAGGGATCGTTTAACCTGATTGCATTTTTCCCTGTGGAGAGTTCTATTTAGCACAGTTTTACATCTTTTAAAACGTTTCCATGCAATTTTCTTTTCTTTAACTAATCTAAGAGTATTTGGTGAAAGCGGAACACGAGAAGTCTTTTTGCTTAAGCTGAAGACTGGAACAAAAATATCAATAGCATATTTAAGACATTTTAAAAATTCAGACCAATATTGCTCAATGTTAGTACATCCCATAAATATTATATTCCAATCCAACGAGTCAAGAAATACAGACATATCAGTATAATTAGCCTTAGAGAAGTCATTTCGCCGAATCCTTGGGCTCACAGACGACGACAGCAGATTTGGTCGAAAATGCACAATCCCATGTTTACTTAGACCTAAAAGGTTCATCCACCACTTGACTGACAGAAACACTGAATTCTATTTGCCCAAAAACTAAATCCAGCGTATTATATGTATGAACAAATGAGTTGGCTCTTTAACGTAAGTATTGAACAAACCCACTATACAGGAAAAATCTAGGAAATTTTGGCTTTGCTCATCTAAAGCAAAAGGGATATTTCAATCTATTTTAGGTTGATTAAAGTCACTCCCTACCAGACAGTTCGAACAACCCAGTTTAGCTTGAACGATAGTTTGAAATAACGAGTCAATACCAGAAACACCCGCAGTTGGTGAGTGATAAAAGACGCCAACCCTCAATCTTTTTGTTTTACCCTCAAACAAATCAACCCACAAGGATTCACAACCATTACCACTGATATTATCACATATTTCATGCTAAGACTTCTGACAAAACGTATATCATAACTCCACCACCCACCTGAGGTAAGCGACGATTTTGAAGAACAACTGAAGCTCTGTCCATTCTATAAAGCGAATAACCTTCAATAAGGTAGTTCACATTCGAATCATTCTCAGGGGTAAGCCACGTTTCTGTTATGCAAATCAAAACAGGTTTTTGTAACAAGGAATTTAAATAAATTTTCAAAGGGTCAATCTTGTTTCTACCATGGCAAGCATTCAAAAGAAGACATAAATCACCATGCAAATATTTGGTAGAATTCCCAGAAATTTGCGAAGCCTCCACTCCCTATGGTACGATTACATCGCCACTTACACAGTTAACAATTACACCACGGCGGATGATCGCGTCTTCACAGGTTTCACGAGCCTTCGATAGCTTTTCACGCAAGGCTTCATCTCTCCGACGCTCCTTATAGGTCAGGTCAGGTCTGGCCCAAACTTTCGCCCACCGAACATTCTTCTTCTGCTGCTCCCGAATGCCTCCAATAAAGGCTGACTTGGCGGCTTGAGGGTGGAAGGACACTTTCACAATTGGGTTGCCATCCTTTCTGGGTAACCCATCTCTGAAAACGTCCTGT
>JASAND010018223.1:0-13402 GCA_030248195.1 Trissonchulus latispiculum
AGGGTAACGACTGGGTTTTCTGTAAAAAAATCCAATAGTATTAAATAAAAATCTATATTCTGTGAGGCGGAAGTATTATTTTGCCGTTTGAAGTATTTCATATGCTGTCACTTGCGTTGATCTCTTTTTAAAACGACTCCTTTTTGTAAATTATAATTAGCTAATTTCCATCCTACTAATGTAGATATAGGCACTTCCATTTCCCCTTCCCCTACCATAGGACTTAGCATCTACCTGCACAGCACAACAAAGAAACTGATTATCTTATGTCTATTGAATTGATTAGAAGCAGGAAATCAAGCAATCAGCACTGTTTACCCACAAAAACAAATCAACGTATTTATTTACCAACAAAATTTTCTGAGAGCAAAATCCGTTTAGCCGCTTTGGCAAGATCTGCAGCAACAAAATTTTCCGTCAAACGACCAAATTCCTTCCAATCAGAGGGAGTCAAGTCAAAGGTCAGACAAGATTCATTGTCATGCATCAGATGGCATAAGTACTGCAGGAACATTTGCTGACGGTCACACTAATAAAACACATTAAGATATTCAGAATCATATAATTACCGAATTCAATACAGTGAACAAACTTGAATTGATACAACATTATAACAATCCGTATGCGAGCGTGTGTTCACGCATTTTGTCACACTTTGAAGGAACAAGCGTCTGAGCTTTTTCTAAGCGATAAAAGTGGGAGGGGGAATCCAAAGTGGTCCAAAATTGGCAAAAATGCAGTAAAAATAGCCTGTTTTTACATATACTGCTATAACTATGCTTAAAAGTGCTCACAAATTTAGTTTGAGTACCAAAAACGACGATTTTTTGACCAAAAAATTCCGACGAAGCCGAAAAATTTTTGAAAATTTTGACCAAAATCCTTAAAATTTGGCACTTTCTGAGCACCTTAGAGTGAGTGGGGGGGAAGCCCAAAAAGTGGGGGTGGGGGGAAGGGGTCGAGTGGGGGGGGACACAAAAAGTGGGGGCCGCCTCCCGCATAACCAACTAAAAAAAGCCCAGAGCGTGGTGAAGAAAAGGTGCGTGTGTGGCGTTCTGAAGTTTTGATCATTTTTTCCAACTTTTCAGGTTTACTTTGTGTTTTCTTTTCTCTGAAGCACAAACAAAATTTAAATTTCCTTTATCTTTCCACAAACTGCTCTGCTTCACAAAGAACTATCGACAATGCAGTCTATAATAAACCAAATATTTTACTGTGCGTATGGTTGCATCCAGAAATTCAAGGCGAAACTGTGCACTGTGTCAGCTCAGAACTATTGCTCTGAATTAATCAATCGACCACTATTCCTAATTGGTTCAACGCTGAAAAAGCTAACTGGCAAATGCCCCCAGGCCAGTCAAAAGTCTTTCGGACAACATTTTTCAGAATAACTTAATTCTTTACATAGAAAAGTCAATTTAAGTACTTGAATGGCGTTTACATGCAGAAATATTCGATCAGACAGGTTACAAAATAAATAGAAACAAACTTTGAGAGACTCTGAGTTGAAATGGACAACAAAAAAGTCGGAAAAAAAGGAAAAAGTACTGTTTCACGCTGTACTTTATTTCCGGAAGAATCCACCTAGGGAGGGGGTCACCAGAAAAGGGAACATATTGTTTGCGTGAAAAATGGCAAAATCTCTAAGAAAGACTAATTTTAGATGGTTTTTAACTTTTAAGCTGAAACCACGAAAATTGCCAAATTTCGTCAATACCGGAAAACATTTTTAACACGTTGAGTGCCACTTGACGCCGATCGGCATCATGCGAAAAGCCCGTTTTCAATACAATTCTAAGATTTCAGCAAACGTAGCATGCAGAAATGGCGCATACTGGCTTCTTCGAACTCCCAAAATAATCCGATTGCGCTGTTTCACGTTTCTCAATGCATGTTTTCTTGAAAATACTATAACACTTACCAACTCTACTCATTACCTTTGTTTATTAGTCTGCTCCACAGCATCCACAGCGTCCACAGTGAAGCCGATCGGCGTCAAGTGGCAAGTTTATTGAATCATTACAGGAACTTTTACCATTAATGATTGCCCTGACGCTGATCGATGTCAACATTTTATTTCGACAACTGCTATCGATTGGGACGTTTTTGGAAAAAGTTGCTAGTAGTTATTGAATCAGAGTGGCCTGTACATTGTAACTATGCATTTAAAAGAAGTGGCAAGTTTATGAAGAATTTGACTTCTGTAGGTTGACTCTCAACGTGTTAAAATGTAGGGTAAAAACGTGACAATTTTGCAGGTTGTCTAAGTTAGGAATTTATAGGGTTTTATGGGGGCATGAATGGGTAGGGAGATCGCTGATTGGGGGAGAGGGCACCCCCGCCTTCGCCTTCCGGTAAAATAAGCTAGCAATTAGCAAAAGCTTACTGAGGTAGGCGGTTGGATGCTGAAACATCGCTGGAAGAATCTCTTCCCACGAACAGGAACAAAGCGCTGATAGAGCGAATGGCGATGGCAGGCAATTCCAATGATAGCCACTCTATGAGAGACAGTCTTTTCTAACAGTTCCAAGATCACTTAAATAACAACATCATAACGACAGTATAGTCAAGCGGGGAAAAACCCATTTTAATATGCGGGGGAAAAACCCACCTCCAGTTTGGGCTTACCGGTATGAGCTATATAGGATTTTAATAGCCTACCTTGAAGAGCATCCAAAATAACCCTAGAGGCTGCATTATTGTCCTCCCGCAAACTTTTTGGGACTTTGAAATTTCCGAAAATTTTGGTCCGTCCAAGTGCCGAAATTTGACAAACTTTGTCTGGCCACCCTGAACTACTGGAAAGACCTAGACCAAAGCGGATTGTATGTATGTATATGGCATCTGTTGCGCTTCATGATGATATATGCCACACTGCTCTAACCCCTCCGGTGCGACCTGGGGGTGACCTAGAGTTGGCGGGAAAAAACCCATCGGCGGGGGGGAACTCATTTTTCAAAATTGAATATTTTTGTAACCATTAGCAGGAAACCTTAAATAAACACATACGTGTGCTTAATAGAGTCTATTAATTAAATTAGTATAGGTTTTACCTGGTTTCTTTCCATTATGTGTATTGTGTGGTCCAGGTGGCCAAAATCAGGAATGGTGCCATTTCAAGCTAAATTTTTCAATTTCGTCAAAGATAGCTAATTTTTCACTAAAATAGGTCGGGTTTGGCTTTAAATGCTATAAAAAATGCGTTTTCTATGTGATAGGATGCTTAAAATGCAAAAATTAAGCAAATTTCAAAAATTTCCAAAATTTGCCTATGTTTACGCGTTAAACATACAAAATTTTCAAAATTCAATTTTTCCTGAAATTTTTCAAAATGTTGGTATTTTTCGATGTAGACCTACTAAAAACAACCCGCTCTTTCGAATGGCACCGTCAAAATTGTTCTGGCACGCTTCCAGCAAAAAATACGGGTGGGTTTTTTCCCCGCCGATGGGTTTTTTCCCGCATTGGGTTTTTTCCCGACACGAAAAACTTTAATTTCTCCATAAGACAGGGCCTAGAGAGACAAACTACGCGACAAATCTGGCAAAAGGGCGCAAGTGACTTTCTATTTTTTGGAGAAACGGGCGTTTGAAAATTTTGGAATATTTTGATCGATTGCCTAGAACTACAGTTTTAAGACAAACGTTTGTAACTTTCATAATGTTGACCACAATCAAGCGTAGAACAATATCCAAAAAGAATTTGTTGAATAATCTTTACCTGTCACCGCCTAATTTGCATTATTGCCAATTTTTGTCACTTACGCCCAATTGCCAGATCTGTATTTGGGTGAGCGTGATGTACCTTAACGTGTAAAAGTTGTCAGAGACAAAAGGCGTAAGTGCAGGATGTATATACTGCAATTTCACTACTAGAACCTCATACTGTAGCGATCTGTGCTAGGTAATAGTTGTGTGCCCAACGAGGTATCTTTGGTGATTTGTTTGCTGCTTCATCCCGCTTCAATGTCACCCGCGAAACGTCAGAAAAAAATTTTGATTCAGCTGATTTTAATTCAACCAGCTTTTATTATCCCCGGAGGTGCATGAATTAAATATGCTTAAAATCACTTTTTTGTGTTAAATAACCAAAACGAAAAGTCTAAGGGCTGGCTACAACAATTTATTGCTAAAGCAATGGAGAATATGCAGTTCAATTGAAATTCCCTCTAATTATCACGATTATAGTGGTCACAGTTATCACCAATTTCATTCCCAAGTCAATGTACCTTAATTTGAACATGAATTCTTTTGAAACTGTTATTTACGTGGAAAAACTTTTCGTATTTTGATATTGTTGCAAATACCAGATAACTTACGCCTTTTTGCCCTATCTTAAAATTCAAATTTTTGAATCTGCTATGTATTTCATATAAGAAAAAAGGCGTAAGTGACACTTGAGCCTTTTTGCCAGATCCAAATGCAGAAATTTCGAACTTACGCCGCAGTGACAAAGTGAAATACTGGATTTATTATTAGGAATTTTAGATAGGTCTTTTTGCCAGATGAAACTTTGGAAGGTACAGATACCATTTCTGCAAAAAACGAAAAACGGCCATTTGGTCTACTTACGCCCTTTTGCCAGATCCGTCGCGTATACCTCATTCGAAAGCTTAGGGCAAACTCTAATTAAATATAGTATCAAAGCCTGCTAATATAATTAAATAAATAGTATCAAAGTATCAAATCATGCTAGCCCATACCAATCGAAAGTTCTGGTCCAAGAAAGAAAAAGTGGGTTTTTTCCAGCTTGACTATACATACTTTGGACAGCTGGAGATTTTAGATTTTTAAGTTTGGCCTTAAACTGCAAACTGATTCGGCCACAAAATCCTCTGCATGCATTAAAACAGCGGTTTCATTAAACTGCAATATTGCCACAAGTTAAAAAATAAAAACTCCAACAAGTATATACAAATTAATAAATAGGCTGTTTGGTTTTTATTTCCTATTCACTTCTTATCCATTGCTCCTATTATTTAATTGTGACGAAAAGTTTTGCTTTTCTTACGAATGTCCATCTATATGGTCGTACAAGGCCAAATAACACACCATTCGCAGTACGGTCCAAATTGATTCCAGCCTGAGGTACCATGTCCTCGAAATGAGAACTCTGCGGGCAAATGAGGTCGAGGTCATCCAGAATAACTAAAGCCGGTTGTCGTTGCACAGCTGTTCGAAAGATGGGTTCCCAGCTTTTCCAAACAGTTTCTGGTGCTTTACCTAAAACATTTGAAAATATCAAAAGACTATTATATTGGGACTTTCAGTTAAAAAGAATACATTAGTCTATTACAAAACTTATGTATATACCAGTACTAAAGTGTCGTATCTCATCCAACGTATTTTAAACAAAACCTACCTTTACTTAAATTGCAATCAATATGAACAGTATATAGATAGCCATTTGCTTCCTTTGAGAAATGATGGGCAGCATTCAAAGCCATGGTTGTACGTCCAGTACCACGAGCACCGCAGAGCAACAGTCTAGGAGACACCGACGTAGACTGCCGAGGGTTTTGGCAAAGGTCCTGATGAAGTTCAAGCTCTTGTGAAATACACTGACATACTTCCTCAAAAACAGATGGACTGCTACAACAGAAGATAGGAAATCAGTACGCAACGCAAAAAATGGATTAGGAGTCTCATTTTTCTCCTCGTAGAGCGGATCACTCGTTTTTGGCGGTCTAGGGGTCTCTGCCCCCTCACGTTATCCTATGCTAAAAGTATCACCGACTTTTAAAGACCTTCAACAACTAAAAAACAACAGAGTGCATTTATTATGCATGCCACAATCACCAACTCAAGTTAGAAAACTAGCAATCTTCGTAAATATTACAATTACAAAATTAACAAGGAAATCACCATTTTGTGTAGATCATGACTTCAGAAGAGATCCCTAACTCAGCGAAGTCCAGTCTTTCTAAATTGCCAGCACTCTCTTTATTCGGTTCTGCATAATGTTGATCTGCTAGAGTAACTGACATAGTTGCAATGCTGACTTTATTTAATGCTGTCCACATCGGTGACTGCAAATAGTGCACATCATTCGGATCAGCTTGGAGATTGAAACGCACAGCTACACAATTTCCAGTTAGATTTTCTGCACCTGCGAAAATAGTATATAAAGTTATTAGATAACCTCAAACAGCGCTGAAAATTTATCTCATAATCAATGTAGCTATCGCAACTAACTAGAACCACACATATTTGCTTCTATAATATGAAATGTACCAGTTTTTACTTCATAGCATATACATACATACATAGTACTATAATCTATATAAGTACGCAATAAAGATAATAATTAAACACCTTTGAGAACCTGAAGATCATAGGACATCGATTCATTGATCAGCATAAAAGGATCTTCCAAACGCTCAATAGTGTCAACCAAGCACTGCTTAATATCCAGTTTCTTGAGTAAAAATTTGTCCATCTAAAGCAAAAACGCAAATTGGTTCCCAGCTCCATTCAAATAAAAGAGGCAAGAAGATGAGCACCATTTAACAGTCAAACAAAACCATCAACATTCACTAGGTTTATCTGAGTTGAATGAGCAATGTCAACGGGGAGAGGGAAAAATAAAAAAACCTAAGATTGTACCAACTTCCGACAACGGCTGGATCTCAATCGACTGGACTTTAGGCGGAACAGGACTGGAAAGGAAGCTTAGTCTGACCCATTCTTTGGGCATCAAATTCAATGATCTTAACAGGCTGGATGGAAGCTCGATGTGACCAGGCAACACATCATCTGATAATCTGACAAGACACACAGTCCGAGTCCGCTGTCCATTAGGTACAGAAATTTGCATCAAACTGTAGTCCGATAGACTGCAAATGTTGTCAGGTAAAGCAAATCGGCTTATTATGTCAGCTCTTCGAATGTGGCATACAGCACTGTTCGCTACAAAATGCTACACTAAATGAATAACATTAGTGAGACGTAGAGAATATCATTGAAAATAAAAATTAATCTAGACAAAACAAAAGTATACAAGAGACGTCCAAAGGAAAACATACAATTCTTGAATTTCATTTTTTTATCATACATTTTAACTATCATTATAATTTTTTATCATACAGAACTATGTCAGTTTTTTGAATAAAGAATACAAGACTCCGCAACACATATTCTATGCTTGTCTACATACATTTTACATACATCTAGTAGATGAAGTCAGACGAAAGGACGCAGATGAGACAGGCGATGACTCCGTTGTTACACAGCAGTGCAACAGTTGATCTAGCAATTGATCTTCAGCTTTCACAGAACAGCTGTTAGGCGCATCTGCAGCATCAGCTGGTTGCAGCCATTGCAGAAACTTTTGCCAATTATTGGTGGTCTGTTTAACATCAGTTCCTACAAATAACTTGACAAAGTAAAAGGCACATTGCTGCAGAGAGTAAGAGAATACATGCACTAATGTAATTAACATATCGCTTAATGTACACACATATTAGCAGACAGACTTCATCCTGGGCTTTATTGTAGTGGGTCACTCAGTATATGAACAACCTGCCCTCCAAACCAAAGGGTACTACTTTGGTATCAAATTTAGCCCTGAAAAATTCGTTCCGAAGACCGAATTTTTGTAAGTTTTACGGGGATTGTTACTCAATTGTTGGCGGTTAGACCACTGAATCTGTCTAGTTTTACGATAACAGGGCTGCCGCGCGACCTCTCTCAGAAAAAAGGAAATAAAAAAGGAATTTTGCACTGGAAAAAAGGGAAAAAAAAGGAATTTGTCCGACAAAAAATAGGAAATAATAGGAGCAATGGATAAGAAGTGAATAGGAAATAAAAACCAAACAGCCTATTTATTAATTTGTATATACTTGTTGAGTTTTTATTTTTTAACTTGTGGCAATATTGCAGTTTAATGAAACCGCTGTTTTAATGCATGCAGAGGATTTTGTGGCCGAATCAGTTTGCAGTTTAAGGCCAAACTTAAAAATCTAAAATCTCCAGCTGTCCAAAGTATGTATAGTCAAGCTGGAAAAAACCCACTTTTTCTTTCTTGGACCAGAACTTTCGATTGGTATGGGCTAGCATGATTTGATACTTTGATACTATTTATTTAATTATATTAGCAGGCTTTGATACTATATTTAATTAGAGTTTGCACCTAAGCTTTCGAATGAGAGTATACGCGACGGATCTGGCAAAAGGGCGTAAGTAGACCAAATGGCCGTTTTTCGTTTTTTTGCAGAAATGGTATCTGTACCTTACAAAGTTTCATCTGGCAAAAATAACTATCTGAAATTCCTAGATAATTAATCCAGTATTTCACTTTGTCACTGCGGCGTAAGTTCGAAATTTCTGCATTTGGATCTGGCAAAAAGGCTCAAGTGTCACTTACGCCTTTTTTCTTATATGAAATAATATATATACAATACATAGCAGATTCAAAAATTTTAATTTTAAGATAAGGCAAAAAGGCGTAAGTTATCTGGTATTTGCAACAATATCAAAATACGAAAAGTTTTTCCACGTAAATAGCAGTTTCAAAAGAATTCATGTTCGAAATTAAGGTACATTGACTTGGGAATGAAATTGGTGATAACTGTGACCACTATAATCGTTTGGATTAGAGGGAATTTCAATTGAACTGCATGACTACTCCATTGCTTTAGCAATAAATTGTTGTAGCCAGCCTTTAGACTTTTCGGTTTTGGTTATTTAACACAAAAAGTGATTTTAAACTATATTTAATTCATCCACCTCAAAGGAATGCTTTGAGTTTGATTAAAATCCTGAATCCAGACACTGCAGACATTTCACACAGAGTATTATTGAAAACACGAATGGCAGCAAGCAAATCACCAAATACCTCGTTGGGCAATATTACCTAGCACAGATCGCTACCTGTATGAGGTTCTAGTGTGAAATTGCAGTATATACATCCTGCACTTACTTCTTTGTCTCTGAGCAACTTTACACGTTAGCATCACCTTCACCAAACTACAGATCTGGCAATTGGGCATGAAATTTGACAAAAGTGGCAATAAATGCAAATTAGGCAGTGACAAGGTAAAGGTATTCCGCTGAAATTCTTTGGATATTGTTCTACACGATTGTGGTCAACATTATGAAAGTTACAAACGTTTGTCTTGAAAAAACTGGTTCTAGGCCAATCGTCAAAATATTCCAGAATTTTCAAAACTTTTAGTTTCTCAAAAAATAGAGTCACTTGCGCGCTACTGTAGATTTGTCGCGTAGTTTGTCGACCACAATCTTATGGAGAAATTAAAGTTTTTCGTGTCGGGAAAAAACAATGCGGAAAAAACCCATCCGGCGAAAACCGTATTTTTGCTGGAAACGTGCCAGAACAATTTTGACAGTACTCTCGAAAAGAGCGGAGTTGTTTTTTAGTAGGTCTACGTCGGAAATACCAACATTTTGAAAAATTTCGGAAAAATTGGAACTTTGAAAATTTTGTATGTTTAACGCGTAAATATAGGCAAATTTTGGAAATTTTGAAATTTGCTTAATTTTTTTTTTTGCATTTAAGCATCCTAAAATGCAAGAAAAACTTGCATTTTTTATGAAAACCCGATTTCCATTTTTGAAAATTGTATCTTTGACGAAATTGAAAATTTAACTTGGCGGTGACACCTGATTTTTAATACATAATGTGGAAAACCAGGCAAAACCTAACACCTTGGGCAATTAGACCCGTAAGCACGTATATGTTTAAGGTTTCCTGCTGTATGGTGTGTTCAATTTTGAAAATGAGTTCCCCGCCGATGGGTTTTCCCGCCAACTCTAGGTCGCAGGTCGCGAGGAGTTAGAGCAGTGTGGCATATATCATCATGAAGCAGCAGGATGCGCGCCTGCCGCTGCAGCCTGATCCGCTTGTCCGGGACTCCAGTGAGTTCGAGATGACCGAGACAAAGTTTGTCAGAACACAAACCATGAGCCGGATTAGAGGTACTCGGAGACCTGGAAGTCCTACGCGGGAGGACAATGCGGCCTCTAGAGTTGTGGATTCAAGGTAGGCTGTCGCCTTGTAAGCTCGTACCGGTAAGCCCAAACTGGAGGTGGGGACTTTTCCCCATATGATAGTTTTTAGCACCTACTGTCGTTATGATGTTGTTATTTAAGTGATCTTGGAACTTTCGGTAGAAAACTGTCTCTCATAAATTGGCTATCGGTAGGTACCCATATACATTCTTCTATCCTTTTGTTCGTGGGAAGAGATCTTCTTCCAGTGTTTCATCAACCGCCTACCTCAGCAAGCTTTTGCTGCAGCTATTTTCCGGAAGGAGGGATCTCTCCCCGTCGAGCTGATCTCTACCCATTCATGCCCCATAAAACTATAAATTCTAGCCAGACGGCAACCTGCAAAATTGTGGTTTTGCCACACATTTGAAGCACGTTGAGAATCTCAGCCTACAGAAATCAGAACTACTTCGCCAAACTTACTTCGGCAAATGCATGAACCACGTGTACAGGCCACTCTGATTCAACAACTTACCTTTAACTTTTTTCAAATCTGATGGAAATAGCAGTTGTCGAAATAAAAATGTTGACATCGATCAGCGTCGGAACTGTCATTAATGGTAAAAGTTCCTGTAATGGTGGCATAAACTTTGCCACTTGGCTGCCGTCAGCTTCCTGTGGACTGTATGAAGCGAACAATAAACAAAGGTAATGAGTAGAGTTGGTAAAGTGTTATATTATTTTCAAGAAAACATGCATTGAAAAACATGAAACAGCACTTTGCAATCCGGAATTATTTTGGGGTTCGAAGAAACCAGTATGCACTACATCTTCCCATTTGCTGAAATCTTTAAATTGTCGACGAATACTCTGTGATGCCAGTCGGCAAATCGAAATGCTCAACTTTGTGTTCATGTTTTCCGGTATTGGCGGGAAATTTGGCAATTTTCGTGGTTTCAGCTTAAAAGTTAAAAACCATCTAAAATTAGTCTTTCTTAGAGACTTGCCATTTTCACGCAAGCAATATGTTCCCATTTTTCTGGTGACCTCATTGAACCCCAACTCCGGAAATAAAAATTGCAACTTTTTGTACTTTCCTTTTTTTCCATTTGTTGTCCATTTCAGCTCGGAAATCTCTCAAAAGTTTGTTTCCTGTATTTATTTTGTAACCTGAAATGCGATCGAATTATTTGCATGTAAGCGCCATTCAAGTACTTGGAAATTGACTTTTTCATGTAGAAAATTTTCAAGTTATTCTGAAAAATGTTGTCCGAAGACGACTGGCCTGGGGCCGACGCAGTTGCTTTTTAGCGATTAGATGACCCAGAATAATTGGTCGATTGATTCAGAGCAATAGTTCTGGTGACACAGTGCACAGTTTTTTTCGCCTTGGTTTCTGGATACAACCATACACGCAGTAAAATATTTGGTTTGTACTGCTGCATTACATCCTGAACCACTGTGAAGCAGAGCAGTTTGTGGAAGATAAAGAGAAATTTAAATTTTGTTTGTGCTTCGAAAAGAAAACACAAGCAAACCTGAAAGTTGGAAAATGATCAAGGCTCGGAGCACACTTTTGCTCACCACGCTCTGGGCTTTTTTAGTTGGTTATGCGGACGCGCCGCGTGTCCCCCCTCGCGCTCCCCACCCCACTTTGAACTTCCCGCCACTCTGCAAGGTGCTCAAGAAAGTGCCAAATTTTTGGGATTTTGGTCAAAATTTTCAAAATTTTCGGCTTCGTCGATTTTTTGGTCAAAAAGTCGTTTAATGTACTCAAACTAAATTTGGGAGCACTGTTGTAGTTATGGCAGTATATGTAAAAGCAGGCTATTTTTACTGCATTTTGCCAATTTTGGACCACTTTGAATTCCTCCCACTTTTATCCTCGCTTGCTCAGACTGTTCCTTCAAAGATGTGACACAAGAAATATAGCATTGTACATGACAAAATCCTTTTTGGATATTCCATAATGTTGTATCAATTCAAAGTTTGTTCACCTTTAAGAACATTATATGATTCTGAATATCTTGTGTGTTTTATTGATGTGACCAAATCGGCAAATGTTCCTGCAGTACACATGCCATCTGATACGTGACAATGAATCTTGTCTGACTGACTTTCCTCTGTTGGAAGAAATTTGGTCGTTTGACGGAAAATTTTTGTTGCTGCAGATCTTGCCGTAAATTTCAGCTGGAATTTTTATAGAAATTTTGTTGGCCTTCATCTACGTTGATTTGTCTTTGTGGGTAAACGGTGCTGATTGCTTGATTTCCTGCTTCTAATCAATTCAATAGACATACAAGATAATCAGTTCTTGTTGTGCTTGATGCGGAGATGCTAAATCTGTGAGGGATTTTGAGAAGGAGACTTCGAACGTGCTCCACATCTACATTGAAATAGAATGAAAATTAGCTAATTATAATTTACAAAAAGTCGTTTTAAAGAGATCAACCTGAAGTGACAGCATATGAAAATACTTCCGAAACGGCAAAAAATGCTTCCGCCTCACAGAATAATAGATTTTTATTTAATAGTTTTTTTACAGAAAACCGAGTGTTCACCTAAGATAATCAGTTTCGCTGTTGTGTAACCTGCGGAGTATAAGTCCTGTGGTAGGGGGACGAGAGAGGAAATGAGACGTTATCCTACATCTATGCTACTGGTAGAATGAAAATTAGCTAATTATAATTTACAAAAAGGAGTCGTTTTAAAAAAGAGATCAACGCAAGTGACAGCAATGAAATACTTCAAGCGAGAAAATAAGCACTCACAGAATATAGATTTTTATTTGGTACTATTGGATTTTTACAGAAAACCCAGTCATTACCCTATCTTGATTCGGCATTGACACTATAACCCCATTCCAACCTGTGTTTCCGTGGCATTAAAGATTGTCACCGCACTGTGCGGAAACACTTGTCTTGATGCTCCATCGGTGAGCTGGGTCGGAATGAAACAGAGAAATTGCTCATTTTGACTTGAAGGTATTAAGTTTTTTAAGCAAATTTTTGTCTGCTGGTTTGTCTAAAAATTCTGCGCGGCAACCGTGTCGACCATTGGTTATGTACGAACTGTAGGGATTTGTGTGCTTATTCTTTATGAAAAGACTCTTTCATTGCACCTTAAAAGCAGTCAAATCTTCAGCAGCAACTTGGAGACGTCATTCAATCTGCTTGTGTCTGTTCTGCTCTTTTCTGTCTCAATGAAATATTCCCAAAATCGACAAGCCGAACATTTTTATTTTGGTACTCGAAATATTTTCGAAATGTCCAATTCGATTTGCCGAAGAAGATACTCCACTTTCGGACCACCGAGAAGGCACAGTAGCAAGTTTAGCCTCCAACTTGGCAGTTTCATTACTGATTACGGTGTGTGATATTTTGAATTGTTTTTATGCTTCCATTTCATATGAAATGTTAAATTTTCAGGTTTGCTAGCAGTAGCAATACGTGGCT
>JASAND010018224.1:0-19245 GCA_030248195.1 Trissonchulus latispiculum
AACTATTGCAGCCATTGGGTACTGGATGTTGGATTTCTGTCAAAATAAGAAAAAGAGGGAAGAACTTGGAACTTTTCAGCTTCTTTGTTCTGTACTTTCGGTTGATGATTAATGATTGGCGGAATTTTTTAAAGTTTCTTTCTACAGCTTTAACGTTTTTAGCTTTTTACTGAGATTACCTTAGAAATAAAATAGGACAAGATTAAAAGTGCTCCGGTTGAGCATTAAAAATGCAATATGGGTGACATTAGGTTGTAAATGTACAGAGGACTAGGTTTTAAAACGTTAATATGGGAGGGGGCAGGTTGTAAATGCCAGGAGGACTAAAAGCTCACTAATATGGACCAACTTCGCTGAACAACCCATATTCGCGGTCACTCATGCTCCACTCCACATGACATACGAGTAAGATCTACATTCTTCTGCTTTCAAAGTAAGCGGGACGATTTTGCAATATTTTCCAAAAGCTTATTCCAAATAAACCATTTTGGTTCTAGTAGAAAGGTGTTCAAGGTGTTTTTTCTGCACTGTCAGCGCGGAATCTTGTGTTAAGTTGATGCGAAAGGCAGTTGACATTATGTACGTGTATTATTAAGTTGTTTAATAAGGAACACGACTATATACATATACTTGCAAGGGTCATGCTGGCAAATCGTACAATTTCCTGAAGAACTGCCGATAGCAACAACAAGCAGCAGCCGGTAGGAACTCTGTGCAGTTTTCGCGAATATGGGTTATTCAGCGAAGCTGGTCCATATTAGTGCGCTTTTAACCTAGTCCTCCTGGCATTTACAACCTGTCCCTCCCGTATTAACGTTTAAAACCTAGTCCTCCTGTCCATTTACAACCGAATGTCACCCATATTGAATTTTAATGCTCCGAACATTTTATTCTTGTTGAGATAGGACCTACTGCGATTACACGTGATCTTCCACTTTTGACACATTCGATCGTAACTCTGAAAATCTTTAACCTTCTCTGAAATTTAGGTATTAATACTCACTTATAAAACAAAGATGCATGTTAAATTCCTCCAGCTGCTGAATTGGCTGAAAATCCCGGATACACGTCTCAATACGGCGAAGGACGGCTAGTGCCAAAAATGGCAAATTAGCCACACTTCTAATTATATCCATATTTCAATTCAAATTTAAAGCTCGTGATATTTTTATGTGCCGTTTTCGTACTTGCTTGTCAAAGTAATTTATTACAATAATTATATATCTGCACATTTCGGGGGTCGATCATCAAATGTAAGTGCACCCCCCCCCCCCCCAACCAATTTCTGGTGAAAGTATATATGTCTGCCCCCCGACCCATAGTTGTAAAAATTTTTCGAGGGGGGGCGGGCGAAAAATTGGTTTTTCGTTAAAAAATTGAAAAATTTTCTCAATTTACAGCTATTCTAAACGATTTTTAGCTTAATTAATCGAATTCTAGCAATTTTTCGCTAATTTTTGGAATTTTTTGGAACAATTCGAATTTTTAGCTAAAATTTTTCAAAAATTTAGGTAGGGGTTTGAAAATTTTTTAGGGGAGAGGAGAGGGGTCTGAGAGAAATCGATTTGGGGAGGGGTAGGAAAATTTTTAGGGGGGGGTCCACGACCCCCATTTGGGGGAGGGGTCCCCCCCACCGACCCCCCCTAACACACCTATGTTAGCAATGGCTGAAAATGCGATTTTTGGCATAAAAATTGAAAAAATTTTTGGGAAGCTTTGTGGCGGGTCCTGGGGTCCGGGGTTGGGGGAGGTCTAAAAGGGGGGCCCGCCCAAATTTTGGAGTCCTCCCAACCAAAATCCCGTTGGCACCTGTGGTCTCCCTCCCCGAATTATACCTATGGTGGGGGGAAGTAAAAAGCATAGGTGTGACGGGGATTTGGGTTGGCGGGCTCCCCTCGAATTTTGGGTGACCCCTCTTTGACCCCCCCCCAAACCCCCCCCCCACGACCCCCCAAACCTCCCCCCTAAAATTTTTCTATTTTTATGCCAAAAACAGAGCATTTTCATCCATTGCTAATGCCAAAAAACATTCCAACTATGAAGTAATTCTGACATTAGAACAGGGGTTTTAAACTCGAAAACCTTGATTGCCAACATGTTTCTGAGTCCAGACTAAGGTTAATACGGAGTCTACAAGTCCATAAAACAGTTATAAACATGTATTTCTCGCGATAGTACATACATTCTAAGCCAAAATTTGGACTTTTTTAAAAAATTTTTCCAAATTTCCCTAAAAATGCCCTATTTTTGGCCCAATGGTGTCGCGCCTTGAGCGCAACTACCCCCCCCCCCCCCCAGTCGGGGGGCCGCGGTCCCCAAAAAATTTCTGGGGGGTTTGAAAAAATGGCTGAGAGGGCCCCTTGAAACCCCCCCCCCCCAAGTATACCTTCCAGGCGGTAAAAAAAGTCCAAATCTGGCTTGGTGGGGAGTCTCAAAAATCGGAAATTTTTACAAAACAGTGTACCCAAACCTTTTCAACTAAAAATGGCGCTTTTTCGACATAAAATCTATATACTATTTTCGACATAAATCAAAAACCACTGGAACATGGTGTAACATTGCGTTTAAAAACCTATTTTTTAGCGTTTTAAACTATTTCTATTTTTTTCAAACTTTTCAGAAAATTTTTGAAAAATTGCAATCATTTTTGCAAAAATTCTGGGGGGGGGGGGGGGGGGGGGGGGGGGGTGGGGGGGGGGGGTGGGGGGGGGGGGGGGGCATTTTTTCTGTTTTCTGATCCATAGGGGGGGGGGACCTTGAGGTTGAGCTCGCCTTGGGGGGTGGCAAATTTCTCCACGCTTTGCTTCACCCCCGCGATCGTTGTACACAGTTAATGAAGACTGGGGGGGGGGGGGGGGGGGGGGGGGGGGGGGGGGGGGGGGGGGGGGGGCAAGGAGCGAACCGGGGTGTGCACAATATTAATTTTCATGTAAATGTGTACCTGGAAAAAATGTATTTTTACCCCCCCCCCCCCCGGAAAATTTCATAATGGCTAATGTCCCCATCCTAGATTCCATCCAAAACAACAATCTAGCAAGCCAACCGAAAATATTAGAAATTCTGGTTTAATACATTATGAGTTCGAATGGTGTGATAAATTGAATTTAAGCAATCACTTGTATATTTGTGTTGCTTGCATATGATTAGAAAAAATAAATTTTAGTAAATCATCATATATTGACGTCTACAGCAGATATCATCCGCTAGTTCACTTAGATCTCATCTTTTTAGGCCGCACGTTCTCAGTTAAGATGAGCGTACCGGATCCGACCACGTGAATTTCACCTCCCATGATCATGAAGTTATTTCGGCTCATTTTTTCAACCTTTCTCTTCCATTTAATTGTATTTTAATTGCCAAATTAAAAACATTAATTTAATATGTTTGTAGTTCCTGCTTTTCCTTCTTCTGAAAATCAGTGTAGATATTGCTCGTTATATAGATATTTTTGGGTGGGAGGGAGGAATCGCGAGACCTGAAAGCTCCCTCCCGCGCTACATTCCGCCGCGCGGTATCAATGACCCCCTCCATAAATTGACAAAGAAATTCGCCCGCTATGTATGCACGCAACAGACGCACTTTGAACCAACTGACTAGTTGTGTTTTCGAGCGTTAGCGTTCAAGCATAGCGTTCGAATTTGCATTGATAAAGGGGGTTTGATTTAGGAGGGGGGTAAGCCGATAGCGTGCACAGGATGTGGCGAGCTGATAATACATAGCGAATGACGCTAGTCATTTTATCGTAAAAATCCTCAAATTTCTGTTAAAATGTGGAGGTTTTTCTTGATATTGAATTCCATCATTTAAAAGTTCACTGAATGCTGTTTCCAATATATATACATATATAAAAGGGTCGCCAAACTTTAGGGTACCCCTCAGAGATTTTTTAGTCAAGTCCCCAAAATAAGAGCTACCCTCTGGGGATCCCACAATCCTCCCCCAAAAATGTTTTAATTTTTATGCCAAAAATCGCATTTTCAACATTCGCTACTGGGCTTTTTCTAGGCGAAAAAAAGTGGGAGGTGGGGAGAGTGAGCCCCCCCCCCACTAGTGAGGGAGAACCCAAAACTGGGGGGGAGTCTAAAAGTGGTTTAAAAATCGCTAAACATGCGGTAAAAATAGCCTGTTTTCTACATGCTTACTCTCTAACTATGCTTAAAAGTGCTCAAAAATTGAGTTTGAGTACCAAAATAGACGATTTGTGACCAAAAAATTCCGGCGAAGCCGGAAAATTTTTGATAATTTTGACCAAAAATCCTTAAAATTTGGCATTTTCTGGGCATATTATAGTGAGTGGGGGGAAGCCCAAAAAAGTGGGGGTGGGGCCGAGTGGGGGGGGGGGTCGAGTGGGGGGGGGCGCCACCCCCCCCCCCACTAAAGAAAGCCCAGAACTATCAAGTGATTTTGACATTAGACATGGTTTTTAAACTCGAAAACTTGATTGCCAACATGTTTCCAAGTTCAAAATAAGGTCAATAATGAGTCAGAAAGTTCATAATACGTACAGTTAAAAATGTGTATTCCTCGCAATAATAGACACTTTAAGCCAAAAATTTGGAAATTTTTGAAAATTTTTGCAAAATTTACTCTCAAAATACCCAATTTTTGGCAGTTCCCCCAGTTGGGGGGGACGACCCCCCCCAAAAGTTCTTTGGGGGGGTTGAAGGTTGAAAAAATGGCTGGGGGGCTGCCCCCCCCACCTTACACCTATGCTATGAGTTGCTCAGAAAATACCAACTTTTCAAGTTTTTTTATCAAAAATTTAAATTTTTCGGCCTCACTCGGTTCATTTTAGGCAAAAATAAGTGGGGGGGCCCCCGCTAGTGGGGGGGAGGTCGAAAAGCGGGGGGGGGAAACAAAATGGGACAAAAATGCTAAAAATGCTGTATAAACAGCCTGTTTTTCACATACACTGCTATAACTATGCTTAAAAGTGCTCAAAAATCAAGTTTTAGCACCAAAAAAAGGCGATTTTTGATTACAAATTTCCGGCGAAGCCGGAAAATTTTTGAAAATTTTGACCAAAAAACCTAAAAATCTGGCAATTTTTGGGCACCTTAGGGTGAGTGGGGGGGGAAGCCCAAAAAAGTGGGGGGGGGGGGGCGCCCCCACCACCCACCCCCCTAGTAAAGTAAACCCAGACATTTATTCCAAAATAGAGATTTTCTGTGAAAGTGAAATTCGGATGTGCTTTAAATACGTATTTTCTTCATTAAAACAAAAATGTGCTTTGCAAAAGTAGAAATTCCCGCCGACGACTTGACATTTTTTGGTTTTTATTTTTTCTATTTGACCCTAATGCTTTTTACCTTTGAATCGCGACAGAAGGAACCCCAGCCCCTTCCCTTACAAGGTCCCGCTTGCTACATATTGTTTATAGAGGTCGGGGAAAAACAACCCGCAAGTGGTGGGGAAAAACCAACCCCTCGTTTGGTCGATGGGGATGAGCTAGCGGGCTCAAATTTTGCATGCAAGTTGGTAGGGCCCATCTTAGTTTCCCCTAGACACAGTGGGTCTGGGGATTAAATCTGGCCGACCTGCGAATGGGCACGGTGCCCCCCCCCCCCCCCAACTGCCTCCCCCCGAATTCGGACCTCAGAAATTTCGAATAATGGCCAAAAAATGCAAATTTTTTTGTAATTTAGCCCATTTTTCATCAAAATAAGGCTTGTTCTTAACGTTTTAGGCGTTGTTGCACCGTTTTAAATTTTGGCCAAAATTTTAGAAAAATTTTTCAAAAAATGACCATTTTTAGCTAACTTTTTGGGTCCAAAAATCGTTGGGGGGGGGTTCGGGGGGGGTAGCCAAAAGTGGGGGGAGGGATAGTCCAAAAATCTGGGAGGGGGTAAATTTGGTCGAAAATTTTGGGGGGGGGGGGGGGGGGGGGGGGGGGGGGGGGGGGGGGGGGGGGGGGGGGGGGGGGGGGGGGGGGGGGGGATACCCCCCCCCCCAACTAAGGAAACTATGGGGCCCATCCCACCTACCACATCAAATTTGAGCAAAATCGGACCACTTTTGAACATTTTATGACATTTTTAAAATTTTGGCATTTTTGACCCCCCAAAAATTCAAAATTTGTCTATTTTTGAAGGCCTGTAGAAACTTTTCCATAGTATATAGTTAGGTTATAACTTTTGACAGTTACTATGAGAACAACATGTGCTCTTTCCAAAAAAGTCGGTCTCGCCTTCCTGCGACGCTTGGCAAGCTGCCAGCAGAATTTTTACAAAATGGGAAAAAACCAAGGGGTAGGAAAAAACCTAATTTTTGGGTTTGCTGCCAAACTCCCAAAAATGGTTCTTAGTTGCTCAAACGTCGTCCACATAGCAAGTTTAATGCGTTCTTTCACATGAACAGCTCAAAATTGCATTTGGACCTGACAATTTTGTGCTAGCCGGTAAAAACCTCATTTCGGCGGACCGGCTCAGCTAAAGCGGCCAAAAAGTACTCTGGCACAAAGAAATACGCGAAAAACACTGAAACAATGTTTATTTTAATTTATTTCATCGAATTTCAAAAGATTTACAAATTTTTGTATTTCAACATAGAAACTGGCAAATTTCATGAAACCTAGCCAGTTGATGCTGCAGATTTTGATGTTCGATTTTCTCACTTATTATAAGGAATATCGCAAAAATAACTGCTGATATGAAGTCAGCGACGCCGATTTTACCTGGTGCATGCATAAAATCGCTAATATGAGCTACCCTGGCCGAATATTGGGGTTGTTTTTTCCCATCGGTTGGTTTTTTCCCCGCCATTAGTTTTTTACCCCGGCTAATTAACCGTTAATTACTAATTAACGAGAGGCGATTTATATACCAAAATGACAGTCTAGACAGGGCTGGATAAGAAAATAATTTATAGCCGGATTGCTCCACTGGGTAGTTCTGCAGAGTCCAAAAAGTGACTACCTTTTTTCCCCCGACCTCTATACACTCTTTTTAAGACCCCAGCCCCTATCCCGCCTTTTCTGCCAGTTATTGTTCCGTTTCCGTATATATATATATATATATGTTGCAGCTGCTTCTGTGGTTGTTTCATTAATGAGGGCATTATTATTCAGAAACTTTGCTGGTGGATTCAAGCAGTTAGTATTTCATAACCGATTCCCTCCTCAGCATTCGCTCATATCTGTAAAGGTCAGAGTTTGTCGTCAATTCTTTGTAGTGCGCGTGTATGTAGAGGTCTACTGTATTTAAAATGTTGCCAGAGAATGGCGGAAAAAATACTCAACCGCAGCTAAATTTTATTTTATATTTTACGTAAATATATTTAGAGATGCACCGGGGCCGCCACTACCGGGGCCGGGGCCGGGACCTCATCGTGGCCCCGGCCGGGGCCGGGGCCGGGGCCACCTTGGCCCCGGGACCGGGGCCTGGAAATTGGGGGTCCAAATCGAAAATTTTCAAAAATTTTCTGGAAAATTTAAATTTTGCAGCAATTTTTGATATACAAACGTTACTATCCTTGTTTTAATTAATATCGGCGTAAAAACAAACGATTTGTAACACATTTTGACTTTCGAAAATTCAAAATTTTACTCAAAAAATGTCAAAAATTTACAAATTTTTTGGCCCCGGTCGGCCGGAACTGAAACGTCAGATAAATTCCACACGTTCGTGTATTTTCTCTTTTGTGCGTTTAATCTGCCCATGGATTTGCGCAGCCACGGAACACAATAGTCTTACATTATCGTCACCATAACCCTTTTCTCTCATTACAGGGGCGGCTAAAGAGAACCCCTATGATTATATAAACCTGTTTATATATATATATATATACGATGTTTATGTATCATGTATGTGTATATATGTTTATCGTAAGCTTTACGACGTACATACATCAAAGAACTGCTGTGCTTCAATTTCCAGCCATAATCTATGGACGTGCTCTCGTGTTCCATGGCCGTTCTGAACGAAGCATAATTTTTCACCAGTTATCCGAATGCAACAAAGTTTGCTCAGTTTGGCTATCATGGCAGCAACCTTCGTCAACGTCTCAATACTGCCAACTTCCAAAACTCTTGCAGAGAACTTCATTTTTAAATTCAAGGTCAACTAAAACTCAAATTATGCACTTACATAAGTACGGACATAGGTAGAGCTCTAGATACATAGGGACCCCCCCACCGAGAGGCCGGACCCCCCTCCCCCCCCCCCCCCTAAAATTGGGTCCAAACAAGTAAAAAAAATTCGAAAAAATGGCATAAATCAGCTATAAGCTGCTAAAGATGGTTATTTATAACCCAATTGAAAAGGTAATATATATAGTCAAGCGGGAAAAAAACCCACTTTTCAGATTTTTGGCCAGAACTTTTTACTGGTTTGAGATATTGAAATACTGACTATACAGGCTGCTAGGCCTAGTCGTAAGCTTTCTTATGAGCTATAGAACACCTCTCTAGGGTGCGCCATTAGTGAGAAAAAATGTCCCAAACTGGCGGGAAAAACCCACCCCGAAAATTTTTTGGCAAGTTGCCAGGAGCATTTCTAACCGTTCCAAATAAAAGAGCGGGTTGCTTTTAGTACAACTGCATCAAAATATATTAGTTTTTGTTGAAAATTTGAGGTCATAGTGACTTTTGAAAATTTGGTATGTTTAACACATAAACATAGGCAAATTTTGGAAATTTTTAAAAATTGTTTATTTTCGTCAGTTTAGTTTACATCCTATCGTGTAGAAAACGTGTTTTTCCTGTATTTAGAGCCAAACTAGGCCCACTTTAGGCAAATATAAGCGTTTTTGGCCAAATTTGAAATTTTGGCTTGAAATGGCACCATGTCCGATTTTGACCGCCTGGACCTCCCATAACAGATAAAACCCAGGTAAAACCTATACTATTTTAATCTATAGGCTCTATTAAACAAATGTATGTATTCGTTTGACCTTTCCTGCTAATGCTTAGAAAAATTTTCAATTTTGAAAAGTGGGTTTGAGTATACCGTTATGTACCGTGGGCAAATACCTATCCAATCGTATATTCAAACTTCTCTTATACCTCACTCAGCTTTGGCAGTAACAGGATTTGTCCATGTTTTTTTACCCGCAAATCGGGGAAAAACATGGTGCGGGGAAAAACATGGCACGGATTTCTACCAACCAACTATTTAGAATGGTTTAAAAGCATTGTTTCAGCTGTTTTTAGCGTGCAAAACTACCTAGGCACCATTCTAACCTCACCGCAAGCTTAAAACCCGATTTTTTCGTCAAAATGCTAAATCCGCCGTATCTAACCTGTTTGGGCATGAAACCTGCTGGGAACTGGCCATAATATGCAGAATATCACTAGAAACAAGTTAGTTGTGTTAAAAATTGCAATATTCCATCATTTTTTAAGTTTTTTCAAAATTTTCATTTTTACCATAGAAACTTATGAAACCTGGCATGTTGATGCTGCAAATCAAATTTTCGAGCTAGAAGCTTCAAAAATGCTCAAAGTTGGCATATTTTGAGGTTTTTAGTGGTTTTAAAGCATTCTCTTTCCTATAGAAGCATTAGTTACGCCTTCCTGAAGCATACGCAAAACTTTTAAAATTTGGTCACCATGTTTTTTCCCCGCTCTAGTGGACCAAATGTGGGGGAAAAACATGGTCAAATTTTTTTACTGGGTGTACGCAGGGGAAACCCACATTTGCCAAGTGATAGAGCAAGTCAAATTATGTCCGCATGCCCATTTATAGTAGCCTAAGTTTGATAGTTGGTTAGATATAGTCTTGCAAACTTTCGAAAATCCTTAGCATTTTGGCCAATTTTGGGAGGTCAACTTTGGTCAAGTACTGTACTTACAGAATCAAACTTAGAAACCAATCTGGTACTGTAGGGTATACTTCTAGACTTGCTCTTTCTAATGGGCTATACTAGGCAGCTGCATCTGCTATGGTTGGGGAGTAGGCGACCATGTTTTTCCCCTTCTTTTCCGTCATGTTTTCCCCCCTCTGACTATACATACAATGTTACAATATAGTGATGGGTGCCGGATATTTGTTCATTTTTCGCTGCCTTGTGGATTTCTGTCAAAATGCGAGCTACAACTTTTGTTTTAAAAATGTTTTACACAAAATTTTGAAAAATATTTAGAGATTTATGTCAAAAATTGCAATTTTTTATTACTTTGTCAAAAATGTAAACGGATATCCGGTTATTTTCTCTAATCGGATACTATCTGGTTATAATATAATCCGGATATCTATCTAGTGCCCATCACTATTATAAGTAAATTTTGGGATGTACACTGGTGCGGGTGCCTGGCACGGACAGCCGTATAGTCAGGCCAGGCATCGTCCCCGGTACTCTTTTGTTTATATACCTGGGCTGGGCTAGGGCCGTTTTTGCATAAAAGTTATTATATATATGTATATATATATATATATATATATATATATATATATATATATATATATATATATATATATATATATATATATATATATATATGTATATATAGTTGATTAGCGTGGCAGTTTGGGCAGAATACTACATATACTACTCTACTTTGCGTATAAGCCGTTAATAACCGGAGCCGACAGGCTAAGATAGTGCTTGTGCTTTTCACCCTCACTTTGTGGTGACGGCGTTTAGGCAATGTAGTAAAAGTCATGAGCATCCTTTTGGCTGAGAGCTCAGGGAGGAGGAGGGACTATATATGGGACTATATATATATATATACGTATATATGGGACGGTTCCATGTTGTGCCGTCGTTTACACTGAATTCCAGACCCAGTCTTAATAAATGTGATTACTTTTATTTTTTACAAAATATCGCCACATTTATATAGACATACATACGTAAACCTTAAACTGATTGCACACTATATATAATGTAGTCCTAGAAGCGGAACCTTTCCTCCTTAACCCTAGAACACCTCCCCTCCCGCCTCACCAAATTTATCTCGGTAAGACCGATAAGCCCCCCAGACATTTTGCCCAGCCACACCTGTTTATGGCTAGCAGATCGAGATTCATTTTGCATGCACCTGAACTCAAAGCATGGTGTTTTTAAACGTGTGTTTCTGCATCCTTGCTTATTTTAGCTTATATATATAGTTTTGTGGGGAGCGGCACAAGGAAATTTGCTGCCCGCATAACTAGCAGAGCTCACTCAAATTTGGGCAATATATATTTTGTTGGCAAGTAGTAGTATATACGTAGTTGACCGTTTGTTAGTATAATATATACGTACAATAAAAACGTATATATTATATATATACAATTGTCAAAATTGACAGTGGTCTGGCCATTTTATTTTTATAATACGTATTATATATAGGAAGGAAGGATATGGGAGTATTTAGGAATTGAGACTTTTCTTGGACGGAAGTTTGACAATTTTCCCACGAGTCAAGGGCACAATAAAAACTCAGTCAGATGTTTCAACGATCTCTCGGCGCTAAAGTGTATAAGTGTATATAGCTATCGGCAGTCCGCCCGCTATATACTTCTTTACGCGTGTGAGACCTGGCCGTCAAAGCTGGCAGATTGTGCTCGTGGTCTACAGGCCTCGGAGTTTCGCTGTTGGAGGCATATCCTTAATATTCACTATCAGGACTGACTTTCCAATCCAATGCATATATATACGTATACGTATGTGTAAGTATAGCAAAGTTAATAAAAAAATCGAAATTTTGCTGCCATTTTTGCAAATGAAGTCCGATCGAAATAATTTTGGTATGACAACTGGTAATGACCCCACCCCCTCCTCTATATACGGCGCAAATTTCATACCGATAGCCCTTGTGTAGCGAGAGTAATAAAAATTTTTTCTGATTTTTTGTTAACGATTATTCACAGGTAATTTTCAACTAATTCGATTCAGGATCAGTTAGCATCAGTCTGGGCGATTTCCGCGAATATGTTCAGCGAAGCTGGTTCAAATTAATGCACTTTTAACCTAGTCCTCTTGTCATTTATATACAGCCTGCCCCTCCCATATTAGCGTTTTAAAACCAAGGTGCCTAATCTTATGTCCGCTTAAAACCTAATGTCACCCTTGTGGAATTTTTCATGCTCCAGGCAGCGGGGCATTTTTATTCTTGTATATATACTGACAGGGTATTTTTAGGGATTTTTTCCGGAGGGGGGCTTCCCGGGGGGAGAAATTTTCGGGGGGGGGGGGGGGAGATTTTTTGCTGAAATGAGCCAAAAAATGGTATTTTTTGGCGTATTTTGCATGGTGAAACGCAAAAAGTTCTCGAAAATTTTTGAAAATTGGCCTATATTTGGCAAAAATTTTGGCCTCCAAAAAATCCCAGAGGGAGGGGAAGCAAAAATCCCGGGAGGGGGCGATTTTGGGGGGAAGGCATTTTCGGGGGGGAGAAGGTCAATTTCGGCCCCCCTGCACAAATACCCTGACTAACAGTATATAGTCAGGAATTAAAATGAAGGCCAGGTGGAGTTAGACTAACCTGGCTACTTTTCATTCAGAAAGACTTCGGGGGCCCTACAACTGGGCCACCTCTGTCGAAGCTGGGACAGAAATTGAAAATTGGTCCTGTCTGAGATTGCCGAAGGTCCAAATCAGTGGTTGGTTGGTTGGTTGTTTGGTTGGTTCCACTCATACGTAGAATTCTGTCAGAGGAACAGAATTCCTTTCCGAACACCAGAACTCGGCATCTCAAGCAAAACGCGTATTGCGGGCTAAATATATAGAGCCGTTGTTGCAACGTTAAACTGGGTTGCTCTAATGTTTTACTTGCATGCGCTGTGTCCAGGCAAGTCTGTGGAAGACCTGTTGCTGTTTTGGTGATGTATAACATTATGCATATATACGTAAAATATAGATAGCGTACATACGTATAGAACTTCGTGGATTGCAACTGACTTAGCTTCGTCAGTTAGAAAATCAACAGTATTCTTGACTGGTGTGACTAAGAGACTGAGATGTGCCGGATCCGTTAGGGTCAAGCAAGTTGATAAGGAATTCTATACGCAATACACAAAGTTTTCATGCTTTTCTAATAAATTTTAGTGAAACTGTTTCTGTGTAAGTATATTGGTTTGGTCACTCTATTGTGCAACAAAATGCGTAACTTCTGGTTTAGAATTACAGGGTATTTTTTAGGGATTTTTTTTCGGGGGGGGGGCTTCCCGGGGGGGGAAGAAATTTTCGGGGGGGGGGGAAGATTTTTTTGCATAAATGAGCCAAAAAATGGTATTTTTTGGCGTATTTTGCATGGTGAAACGCTAAAAGTTCTCAAAAATGCCAGGATTTAAGCTAAAAATAGCTATTTTTACGAAAAAATCTTCGGCGAAGCCGAAAAATTTTTGAAAATTTGCCTATTTTTGGCAAAAATTTGGGCATCCAAAAAATCCCGGGGGGGGGGAGGCAAAAATCCCGGGAGGGGGCGATTTCGGGCGGGGAAAGGCATTTTCGGGGGGGGGGGAAGGTCATTTTCGGGGGGGGGCCCCCCCCCCCCAGTAAAAAATACCCTGGAATTAAAACATGCAGGCATAAAATTAGAGAACTTGTCCAAGTCCGGGCTCCGGCACGTCTCTGCTTTCGTATATGCACTACATGGGCGTATCCAGGGGAGGAGTTCTAGTTCTGGGGTTGAAACTCCCTTCTTTTTGGTTGTCTGAAGCAAAATTGTATCAATACTTCATTACAAAAAGTGTAAATTTTTGACAAAACGGAGCCCCTCCTTTTCAGTAATTGTTTTGCCAAAATCCCCTCCTTTTTAAAATCTTGGATACGCCCGTATATATACATTAATATATATATATAATATGTATTATACTGGATTTGTTGCTTGCACTTTTGCTTGCTTTTAGATGTCTGAGATTGCTAGTCAAGTCACGTGTGTGAGTTTGATTTTTTGTTTGGCTTGCTGTTTGCTGCGTAGCTAGTACGTTACTGTGTAATGTAAAAAAGGTAAAGATTGCCCCTGGAGAGGTCTTCCACCCTTGCAGGGTATGGGGGTGCCGGTGGTCATCCCCGGTTTCATTGCCCTTGAGCCAGGAGTGCCACCTCGAATGATGACTGCAACCGTGGAGGAGGGGCCAGCTCTTCAAGGCAGATGCCCTACACAGTCTCCTGTTACCTTTAGTCGAACATCTTACCACTCGGCCATCGCGGCACACGTTACTGTGTAGTTAGTGTTTAGGTTGTCTGAAGCAAAATTGTATCAATATATACTTCATTACAAAAAGTGTAAATTTTTGACAAAACGAACAAAACAAAACGTTGCTGTGTAGTTACCAATCGGACTGAAGCAGCCCCGCACCCAGGGGGGGTTCAAGGGGTCTGGACCTCCTTTTGGGGTCGCGTCTTCGGCGCGATAATTTACATTTTGCAAGAAATAAACTTCCAATACACCGTTTTTGGATAAAAAAGCAAAAATTCTTCAACTTTTGGGGAGCTCCGCCCCCCAGACCCCTCGTTGCATTTTACCTTTAACTCCCCCTTTTCAAAATCCTGGGTGCGAGTCTAGACTAAAGGAACATCTGCCGCTTGGTTTGCTGTCAGAGATTCACAACGTAGCGAAAAAAATCGTGACAAAGATGAAATTTTAACTTTGAAATGGTAAACTTTTCTTGAACTAAAGTTTTTAATATTCGGATTATCCAGATATACCCCGTGCCCAATCCGGTGCCCATCACTACTAAGGATAAAATCGTATGATGAAACCAATCTTAGATGTTTCCCGAAACTGGTTTATTTATTTATTTATTTATTTATATATTTATTTAAAACAGTTTATTGTTTTCTTCAGCTTTTACATGTAATAATATACGTACTTATGTTCGTTTCAGGCTTTTTCGAGTCAAGCTGGTGGGAGGATACGGAAAGAATCGGACAGTTTTGGTCCGATTGATGTTCCAGCTGATCGTTACTATGGAGCCAATACAGCCAGATCCCTAATCAATTTTGATATTGGCGGCCCCACTGAACGAATGCCGGTACGTAACTTTCCTTTCGTCTCAATATCACTGCAGCATTCTTTGATATTTTGGTATTTTGATTTAAGGTTTTGAAAGGAGGGGGGCTTCCGAAAAGTGGGGGAGGCGAGCTCAAAGTGTGAAACTTACATTTTTAGCGAAAAATTAGAATTGTTAAGGTAAAAATGCAAAAACTCACTGTTTTTAAGCTTAAAATGAACTTATAGGTCCATGAATTAGCTAAACGTTGAGAAAATTTTTGAAAATTCGACCTCAAAAACCTTATTTTTCGACACTTTTGGGCGACCCCAAAAACGTGGGTGGGGGCCGAGGCTTTTATATATCCAGGGGTCTAGGGTGTGGTCCGGACACTCCCCTTTTCGGAAATGTTCTGAATTTGGGCCAAATATGGGGTTCTATTTTTGGGCCAAATTTAGCCATTTTTTGCTAAAATTTGGTGTCGGAGTCGGACACCCCCCTTTTCAAAGTCCTGGATGCGCCACTGGGTGCGTGGGGGCTTGCCGAAAAGGGGGGGGCACACGCCCCCCACTAAAAAATGCTAGGTCGCTTGTTGCTATCCCTTACGTATGCGCGGTTTTATTTAGCATTACAGCATTTTGTTTAGGTAGTGACTGTATAAAACCTAGCTTTTTATTAAATTTTTGTTAGGAATATTTTAGCTTCCTGTCATTCATGCTTTTGGAATTTTAAAGAAAGCCGCTGCTCAAGTAAACCAGGACTTTGGTTTGGACCCAAAATTGGTCAAGGCCATTTCTGAAGCTGCACAAGAGGTAGAAAGAAATACACTGAATTGTTATTTACTTGTTTTGGCTATGCAATGCGTATTTTACTGGGGTTCATTCTAGGGGTTTGGGAGGCAGGAGTTTGAAGGGCAAGAAGTTTGGGGGAGCGGGAATTTTAGGAAAAAATATGATGCAGTTAGATTAGATTATACGTAACGTTTCGTATACTATTGTTATAGCATCCGTTTGAAAAAAAGGTGATTTTATGCAAACCGCAAATTTGCGTTTGAAAATCTCGCCTTCTAAGCGCGGGTTTTGGCGGAATGGGGGAGAGATCATTTAGGGAGATGCCCCAATTCTTCCCTCCTCAGCTAGAATAAGCCCAGCAAGCATTACTTGGTTTTGATATTGTACAAAGTAGACAATAATGCCGTTAAAGTAGAAGAGCTCGAGAAATCTCTCCTAATCATAGGGGTCGCGGTAGCGACCCCTATAATATGAGTGAAAATGGTCGAATGACCGTGTAAAACAAGGCTGTGCAGAAGCTGCGCAGATTCCTGCGCAAATCCTGCGCAGATTATGTGCGCAAAAAATTGTACGTGTCGAGATTAGTATATTTGCCAAGTTTCATCCCCGTACCACTTTCCGTTAAAAAGTTGCGCCGACAATCGCTTACGAAAATTGTTTTTTCTTTTTTTCCGGTTTCTCGCTTTTGATGTCTCATAAGGGGGTTTTTTAGCTTGAATAACTACAGATAGAAAAATTTTTGTCTATGAAAACCATATATATTCTTGGAGTACGCAACAAAAATAAGCCGATAGGCTAGTCTTTGTGCCTCCCAGAGCCGGAAAAATTTTTGGCGGGGGGCCAAAGTCGGCCAAAACGCTAAAATGGCCAAAAAGTATTCTTCAAAGGCGCCGTAATAAGCCAGACTGGGCTATATATGGGGCAATACTGACTATATGGTTAAACAGTACACATATCGGGGTCGTTCAAATGCTATATGATTTTCCGTCATTGTGTGTAATTTTTCGGTACTGGCCGGCCAAAGTTGGTGAATTTTGGGTCGAACTTTGAACTTAATTTTTTCGCTTGTTTTGCTACATGGGTGGCTCAAATTTTGCATACAAAGGTTTATTGGGACGGAGAATCGATTCCCGCTAGCAGTTTTGTTGCCCGAGTATCCCAAGTTGCTGGGCTGGTTCCACTTGACCGTCTGAGGGGTCAAGTCGGTAACCGCTTCCCGGACGTCCATAGTAGGCTTTACTTAGCCTCTCCAAACTTTGTCTATGGGGGTTTTCTGGTGCGCCCAGCTCATTCCCGGTGTCTGTTTTGCCGTCTGACCCACCCATCTTGCTGTGCTGGTTCCACTTTGCCGTCTGGAGGGTCCGGTCGGTACCGACTTCCGGGAACATCATTATAGAACTGTACATAGCCTCTCAAAACATTGTCTATAGGGGTTTTCTGGTGCGCCCAGCTCATTCCCGGTGTCCGTTTTGCCGTCTGACCCACCCATCTTGCTGTGCTGGTTCCACTTTGCCATCTGGAGGGTCAGGTAGGTGGGAGGTCGTGGTCAAAAATGAAATTTTTCAAAAGTGGTCAAATTTGTCACCAAATGAAAGCCCTAAGCGAGCTGAGCAACTTTTGTCATAGAACTGCATGCTCAAAGTGGCTGTAGAGTGCTATGGTGAGGTGGGGTGGGGACTTAGGTGATTTTGGGTCAAAACTAAAATTTTCAAAAAGTGGCCAAATTTGGTTTCAAATGAAAGCCCTAAGCGAGCTGAGCAACTTTTGTCATAGAACTGCATGCTCAAAGTGGCTGTAGAGTGCTATGGTGAGGTGGGGTGGGGACTTAGGTGATTTTGGGTCAAAACTAAAATTTTTCAAAAGTGGTCAAATTTGGTAACGAATGAAAGCACTAAGCGAGCTAAGCAACTTTTGTCGTAGAACTGCATGCTCAAAGTGGTTGTGGAGTGCTGTGGTTGGCTTGCTTGCTACTGTTGAAAGATATCTATACATACCTTTTCAGGAGCATACATATATAAAATAATAGAAAACAAGAATAAAAAGTGCTCCTTCGTCGCATGTGAAATACATATGAGTCTTCGTAGGCAGGTTGTACATAAGCAAAAACTAGCCTGTAAAATACATATGAGTTCCGTAGAGAGGTTGTAAATTAAGGAAAACAAGTTGCAACCGCTTAACATACGTATGAGCCTGTCCTACAACGAGGCTCATATTGGCGTCACAGTGCATTCCACATTAAAGCTTCATTAAAGAACCTCAGCTTCATCCACATTACGGAAAAAATGAATAGACGTTGTGGCCCAGAAGAAATGGACTGAAGTGAACTACGACTGCTCAACTGTATATACATGCAACGTGATGTTTCCTGAAATATATATATACTATTGCACACACCTAATATTTCCCGATACGCTGTGGTACATGGTGCACCTAATGCATTCTCGAAACACTTTCACATTATACACACGCAGAATGCGTTCCCACTTGGCTCTGAGTCAGAGCGCCTCATGGCGTACAGTATTGAGCATATGCACACTATGATGACTGATCAACAAGCTATGTGAAGGACAAATTGTAACGAAAAGCTCTATGCAGTATGTATTTATATAAAAGTAAAATATATTTCAGCAAATTATTCGTATTATGACATACGCCAATATGAGCCTCGTTGTAGGACAGGCTCATACGTATGTTAAGCGGTTGCAACTTGTTTTCCTTAATTTACAACCTCTCTACGGAACTCATATGTATTTTACAGGCTAGTTTTTGCTTATGTACAACCTGCCTACGAAGACTCATATGTATTTCACATGCGACGAAGGAGCACTTTTTATTCTTGTGGATATAAAAGCTATGCGCGACCTATAGTGAAACTTGTTCGAGCACCGCGCCAGCTAAGTAATGAATGGAACCCGCTGGCTTACTCCTACTGATAGCTTCCGTTCCCTCTGACAGAGGGCAATCAAGATTCTCCGTGTAAAGCGAGACAGTGAGAAAACGAGTCTGACTATTAAGAGTAAAATAGCCATGGATTTGGAAGCGTGGTAGGCCGTTGAGGTCTGCTAGCATGTTGTTATAGATGTAGCTAAGTCTAGACTTGAATATGCGACTCAGGGCCAAGTGCAACATTAGCAACACATTTTTAAAGTCAGTCCCTCCCATTTGAGTCGTACTCCCCGGAGTTGGAACCAATTATCGCCGCTGGCCAGACGGGGTAGCCCGGATAAACTCCTGCACCAATATTTTAGAGAATTTTAATTCCAGAGTTGTCGGAGAAAAGCAATTTATCTGAAAACCTGTAGCGCGAAAATTGTTCCATACATGATATCGATGGAAGGCAAAATCCCCTGCATCCATGTGCATCAGACCCATTAGGATTGGCCATTGTGAAAATTTGTGTCTTAAGGTGGTGGTAACGTTTACCGCAGTCATTTTCAAAACGTCATAACTTATTCAATGTAAGGACATTTTAAGGCTTGACAATTACGTTTTGTAGTCAAACCTTGTGTAACCATTTTCTAGAGTGATTTACACACAAGAGGCCATAAACCATTTTTAAACGGATTTCTGAAATCTGTGCAAAGTTATCAAACTTT